>APFE030561688.1:237812-259836 GCA_000404065.3 Pinus taeda | reverse complement strand
AACTTCCCTCACTCATTACACCTTTCACTTAACTAATTTCCAATAAAGAGTCTTAAGTACCCAAAATATTAAGTCAAAAGGGCTTAGATCATTTCTCTAACCTCTGGAGGGACTAGACCCTCGGCCCAGTGACTTATAGGTCTTAAGTACTAAAAGTCCCCTCATGAACATTTACCACCTTCAATTCACTCATAGTTCCAAACAAATCCCTTTTCCTCATAAAAAACATCATTTTCCTAGAGAATAGTCATTTTCCCCTAATAAACCCCTTACTCTAAAGATAAAACCTTGTTATCCTAGAAAAAGTGGTCATTCCCCATGAAAAGACCCATTTTCTCCAAAAACCCAAAAAACACTTCAAGCCTAAGTATAATGTGTTATGCCAAATGAATGAATACATTACACTTTAGGACCTTTTCATTGTGATATTAACTTTTAACTTTATATATTAAATCCCTAAAGCAATAAACCCTTTCCCTATATAGTTATATAACAAATACCTTGTATTAATACCCCACCCCCAAAAATTTTCAAAAATAAACTTTATTAATACAATAACACAATTGATGGGTTAATTAATCAATCAATGATTAATTAATAACCAAAGCCCTCCACCAATGAAACACCCCCAACACCCTAAACCTCACTTTAATCCATTATTTAATAAGACCCACCATACTTAAACCTTCGCTAGACCCCACCATTGCCCTTCATATGAGCCCCTCAACCCAATCAATGTGCGATCATTCCCCATTCAATCTGATAGTCATTGCCCATATCAAACGGCCTTTGAAGCCCGACCTTTAACCACCCGATGTGGGCAGTTTTCTTTTGGGCCCCGATGCTATGTGGCACCCGATGATTGGCATCAGGCGACCTCCCCCCCAAAACCACTCTAGCCCCAAAGGCAATGCAATCAAACCCACTTACCGCCTCCCTCTAAATGACAAAACGTCCCATCTCCCGCTAAAAGCCAAACATACGCTTTTTTCCCATGTGCACACCAAACAGTTGACTTTGTAAATAAAACTTAAAAAAATCATTATTTTTTGTTTTATGGTAAAAAATATGCTCAGACCTCCAAGCAAGCGACAGATGACATCCAACTACCAACCCACGTCCAACTGCCGACTTGTAGTCTCCATTGAACTTCTAGTCGACCCTCCAGCTCAAATAAACATCTTGCAACTGTGCACAAATGCCCACTGACCTGTCAGAGCCTAAATTCCAAGTATTTATCCAAAAAAACGACAAACATTGTCTCATTCCTAAAATTGTTACTCAATTTCTTGAATTTATTAAGTAATTAAGTAAAAGAACTCCATTGTAAACCCACAACTGCTCTGTAATTGAACCAAATTGCCCCTATTTGACTAAAAAACCTTTCCCCATTCTTAAAACCCACAGGAGCTAAGAATGGTCGCTCCAGTTGCAATGGATGTCTGACCAATTACCACTCCTCATCTAGATTTAGATCATCTCCCTTTACCGAACAAAGACTTCCAAACCAAGGTCACGTCTGTCCACGAATTCCCATTGAAATTATGTTGTGTGTACAAAGACCAATACCTAAACCATACAGACAAATTGGGTCTTTGGGAGTCTAATTTACCCAAGTATCAATTCCCTTCAGTGCATATCTTTCCTGAAATTGTTCACTATTTCCATACAAACTACAGTCCTAGCCAAAGAGCAATGATGTCCCCTGCCCACAATGTACTTTTCACCATCACTTATGAATCCATTAATGAAATGCTGCAATTGCAACTAGGAGAAAATCTGACCCCCATTTCCATTGGAGACTTGCTAGACAAATTCCCCAAGATTACCCCTACTAGACTTGTTGAAATGCTTCAGACGTTCATCAGGGATGGAAATCATGTCCCAACAAAACCCCCTCTATATGTAGCTAACATATTTTCTAAACTTGGATAGGACATTGTGTCAATGATATCTAGTGTCTTAGGTTGTACTACAAGTGAGTATGTTGATGAAATCACTCTAGCCTTCATGTCCATTTTTACCATAGAATAACCCCCTGCCATTATATATGATTATGCCAAATTCATAGCAGATAAAATTCATGATCAACTCTTGAGAATGAAAAATGAAATTGTATTCAATTATTCCTCAATTATGTACCATCTTTTCTTATATTATCAAGCTGATAAATCCTCGTTTACTCTTTAAAAGCTTGATACCAGAGGCAACCCTAGGTCAGTAGTCTTTTGGACTCCTTTAATCCACAAATATGAATCACCATATCCATACACAAACTTCATAGACCTTTTTGTTCATCATGTAGTGACCATGCTATTAGGAACTCCTCCTCCAAGGATTAGTTAAGATATCAGGAGGATCCTAGAGCTTTCAAAACAACACAAAGTGGGAGATTGGTGCTTGTACCAAAATCACAATAAAATTAGGATCTATGGCTCTGAATTAGCACCATAGAAGTTACCCAGATACCTCCCAGTGAGGTTATTTTCTTTGGATTACTACAGGAAGATAATCAATGCAGATAAGGTACATTTTGTTAAAGCCAAGAAGAAGGTTCATCTCAGAATCAAACATCAACTAGGCCCCTTTTTGTGCAATAGTAGAGAAGATGGAAGAGAATTAGAAGAAATCCTTCAAAGGCTAAAACTAAAACAAAGCTTCATATGGAGATATGACCCCTTTGATTTCATCTACAATAGAAGACAAAAAAATAAGTTGTCTCCCTATATCCACCACAGAATCCCTAAGATAGAAAACTATGCAAATCAATTGGAATGGGTGGAGAATACTCCAGTACATAGAGATAGCACTGAGGTTGCTGTTGAAAATGCATTAATTGATCTAGAGAGGATACTTGATGAAGATTCTTTCATATAGGTACTAGGAGAATCCCATGCCCAAAGGGAATCATAAGCACACAGGGAAAAACAAGCAAAAGAAGGACCCCAGGCTCAAGAAGAGTCAGATCAACCAGACTTGTCAGAAGAGATGACTCAAACAAGATTGCCAGAACACATCATCGGTGCTCCCCCTATTGTGCATACTCCTCTAAATGAGGAGAAGAACTCAGAAAGAGAAGGGAGGAGGCCACTATTGCAGGCAGAGCCATTTCACAGACTTATGTCAAGAGGCAAAGATTAAATCCTTTCTCGGAGCAAAAGTTCACAGAAGAAACAACTGGAGCCACAAACACAGAAAGAGAATGGAACATGCATGCTACTCCCTTTGGACAAACACAAGAACCTTCCACATCACATACTCAGATGTTGGAAAAATAGCAAAGTGTGGAAGAGTCCTCATTAAGGATTCCAACTGACCAAGACCAGGATATCAGAGAAAAGTACAAAGAAATAAAGGCTAGAAGTTATAGGTTAAAGGCCCAAAGTTATGTACAGTACCTCAAAATGGCTCCCACCAACCAAACAAGGCTTATGTCAGCCTTTGATATGAAAGAAGGTAAAATACAGATGACTTTTCTTAAGCCTGACACTCAGCAGCCTAGATCAGTAGCTGACTACCAGAAGACAAATTTTGAAGTGCTGGCAAAGGATATACATCATATTGACGAAATTGAACTGCATAAACAAATAGGAGAGATGGTATATTCCACTCTAACAAACAAAGACATTACTTCCCACCAGTTACACAATTCACTGAATAATATATCAGCACGGTTTGAACTAGAAAATGCCTCCTCACAGGCTGAGGATACAAGGATCAAGTCCTTAAAGGACTTAACCAAGTCCTTAGAGGAATTAATCATTGGTCGCTAAGCTAAATAATTAGCTGAATTAAACTGAGAATGAGTTGGACACATTGATTTAGTCTAAATAGAGTGAGTTTGCCACCACTCCACAGATTGTTATTCTCACAATCTCTACTATAGTTCCCTCAACAGTGGCAGCGTCTTTAGCACCAACAACTCCACTTTCTACATCACTACCAATTGCAACCGAGTCTACAACTACATGTACGTCAACAAAAAAGAAAATAGGTTTAGTAAAAGCCATGGAGGAAATGTCCATCTAGGCTATAGAGCTAAAACAACTTAAGGAGAAAATAGAAAGCTTAGAAGCTAACTGTAAGCTTGCTCAAATACAATAGAAAGAAGAAGCACAAAAAACTCTCAGGATGGGTGAGAGGATAACATTCCTTGAAAAAGATCTAACATTGGAAAAGCCACTAGGAGAAACTAAGGAAATGCTCTAGGCCATCATCATTGACTCTGTCAATGATGTTTGGCCATCAATTCAAGCAATATTTGAGCAAACAAAATTGGTGAAAGTGGCCATCGAAGCAATACAAAATATCAAGGAAGACCTGGGAGACAAGCCTGAAGAGGCTAATCAACTCATCCAATTATCGAACAGTAAGAACAGGGAGGAACTAAGTGAACTTGGTGTGGAGGACATAACTGAAACCATCCTCCAAGTCAAAAAGGTTTTGACTAAAAGAAACCTTATGCTCAATCTAGAGAAAATGTTAGGCCCCTATACTATTAGTGTAACCCCTTATTGTTCTTAGTACAACCCCCTTATTATATTGTTGTATCCATGTAGTCCCCATATTGTTACTATTGTGCCCCATAGAAGCCCATTATTGTTATTATTGTGCCCTTACATTATTATTGTTATGTTGGCTCTGATTATATTATGACCCCTTAGACTCCTATATATAGAAAGGAGGTCTTTTCATTTCTATCATCCAAGAATTGTTTCTTTTGTGTAATGTAAAGGAGGTTGCCCCCTCGAAAAGGCTTATTTATAAGGTGTTTATCTATATTTTCTATATTTTTGTGAGCTGGTTTCATAACATTTGGTATCAGAGCTTTGGATTCTAGGGTTTCACTGCTCCAAACAGGTCATCATGGAATTTGTGCTATAACCTTTTTTTTGTGACGTTTCAGATGCTAAGGAAAAAATCCATTTGGGATGAAATCGTTTTGAAACCTCAGGTCCAAATTGCAGAGGTTTTTCTACTATATTTCCTGAGATATGATCTGAGGAAGTCAGCCTTTTTGCAGACTCCTGAATTAGATTCCATACTAGTGAATTGGGGAAAATCGTCATAAATTGTGTTTTGAGCACTAGATTGAAATTTCGTTTGAAGTTACAGAAAGAAGATGGACTGTAGTTTCTTGTATATATTTTTCAGATCCTAAGGTCAAAACAGTAACACGTGACACTTCGTACAAGTTCGCTTTTCTCAAAAGGTATATAATCAGGACAACTTGGGAGATTGTTTATAACTATCTCTTATAGAATCCAATTTTGACCAGACTAGTGCATTGGTAAGAGGAAACAGAGGGCTACTATAGGTCATAATTTTAGATTTGGAAGATCTGAAATCGTTTCAAGATTGAGCTCCTAAAATCAATAAAAGGCGATATGAGCAAGTTTGATGGCAAGGATCTGGTAAATTGGATACCACAGATGGAGCAATATTTCGATCTACATGAGGTGCCACTATTACAAAAGGTATGTATTTCATCTTCATATTTAGAACCAGATCAATTTTTATGGTATAAAGGGCTTTGTTCTTGTAAACCACTTGTTATGTGGTCAATTTTCATGGAGGAAATGATAGCATATTATGAGGATACAAAGAGAAACTCCTTCTTTAGCCAACTGATAAATCTCAAACAAAAGGGTTCAATGGAAGAGAACATTGAGGACTTTCAAAAATTGAATAGGAGGGCAAATTATATTCTAGAGAAGTAAATGATTGATGTCTTCATAGGGACTTTAAAGGATAATGTTCAACATGAGGTTCATTTTTGGGAACCTGATCCATTGGAGGAGGCATTCGAGTTTGCAAGAAAAATTGAAAGCGAAATTATGGAAACAAGGAACAAGGAAAATTTTAAGGATTGAAATTTTTCTTGAAGTTTAGAAACATTGGTGAATCTCATTAATCCCTAATATGCAAAGTGTAAAATGTTTATTGATATATTTGTGAAATTATTAAAATTTATAATCATTTTATATATAGTCTCTATATAATGTTGGCGATTTTAAAGGTAAAATAATTTTATATTCTAAAATTTGGGCGAATCACCTTTTATAAAAAATGGAAATTAGCGAATATTTTTGTTGAAAAATCATGGAAAATTAGCCCAGTGGGCGAAAATTAGCCCCTAAAATTTTCCATGACAAGGAATCTCACCACTCATGACTATAATTATGGAAGTGTTTCTTCTCCTAGCCTTCCACGACCTACAAGGCTTATACCACAACAATTGGAAGAAAAAAGAGAAAAAGGACTTTGTTACAATTATGATAGAAAATGCACTAAAGGTCATAAGTGTTCCGAGAAGAAATTATTTTACATAGAGTATGGAGAGGAGGAAGAAAAGGATCAAGAAACATCAAAAGAAGAGGATATATTCCAGGACCCAACCCTAGAGAAAGAAGAAATGAATCCGACAATATCTTGTAAAGCATTGGCAAGAATTACCACTCCTCAAACTCTCAAGATAGAAGGACATATCAAGAAGAAAAAGGTTCAAGAAGTGAAAGATCACATCAAGAAAGAAGAAATGAATCCAACCATATCTTGTAATGCATTGGCCAAAATTACCACTCCTCAAAATATCTAGATAGAAGGACATATCAAGAAGAAATATGTTCAAGAAGAGAAATATCGCATCAACCATCAAGAAATGAATCCAACCATATCTTTTAAAGCATTGGAAGAAATTACCACTCCTCAAACTCTAAAGATAGAAGGACATATCAAGAAGAGAAAGGTTCAAGCATTGAAAGATCACATCGAGCATCAACAACAAGTTCTCCAACTTTTAAAGGATAACATCACTTTGGTGCAAAATCAAATGAAACAATAGGTAGATCAACATTGTAGTGAAAAATGTTTTGATGTAGGTGATTAGGTATTTTTACTACTACATCTCAAACACGCTATTTATGAGAAGGAAATGTTGGCAATACTACATGTACTTAAGAAATGGTGACCTTACTGAATGGGAAGACACTTCAAGGTAAAAAAGGATCATGATAGTCTTAAATACTTTTTAGAACAACTATTATCCTTATAAGAACAGAAAAAATGGGTTACAAATATGTTGGATTATGACTTTGACTTCATCTATAGAAAAGGGAAGCAAAATTTAGTTGTAGATGCATTGTCCAGAAAGGATGAGGATGTGGAAGCATTACTTTGTGCTATTTCTATTATCCAACCAGTTTGGATAAACGAAGCAAGGGATGAATGGAGAAGGATGAAGAAGTATGGCCACTCATTCAAAAGTTGCATAAGATCCCAATTCAAACAATATTTCTAGGACTTGAAAAGGAAGGAAAAATCATATTGGAACCTGGAGAAGTCACAGAAAAGAAAGCCCAACATCTACGAAATCAATCAATTTTAGAGTATCTCATCAAGTGGAAGAACTTACTCGCTAAAGATTCCACATGGGAGGACAAGAATTTTATGATGGAGAGGGGTATGTTAGGCCCCTATATTATTAGTGTAACACCTTATTGTTATTAGTACAACCCCCTTATTATATTTTTATACCCATGTAGTCCCCATATTGTTACTATTGTGCCCCACAGAAGCCCACCATTATTATTATTGTGCCCTTACATTATTATTGTTATGTCGGCTCTGATTATATTATGACCCCTTAGAATCCTATATATAGAAAGGAGGTACTTTCATTTGTATCATCCAAGAATTTTTCATTTGTGTAATGTAAAGGAGATTTCCCCCTCAAAGAGGCTTATTTATAAGGCGTTCATCTATCTTTCCTATCTTTTTGTGAGTTGGTTTCATAACAAAGAAAAATGCCATAACATGCAAATTGGTATTGACAGGTTCATGGAAAAGCTTAAAATTTTGAGGGATAAAGTCCTTCCCAATCCCTTGGTAATAAATGATAAACTTATGATCCAATCAGACTATGTGGACAGACTGGAGAAATTGTCCAGAGAACAGACTAGCACTTCAAGAGTCAAAGCATTACCAACAAGGAAAGTATTATATGATTCTTTAGAAAATTTATTCTTCCTAGAACATGAAGTGAAGCACCTATTTGTCACGAAGCCAAATTTGACCCAATAATCTAAGGGAGACGAGATATATAGAAGGATGCTCAAGATAAAGTTACCTAAAGGTGAATGGTGGAAAAATGTGACATATTTACTATAAGTTACCATAGTAAATCTAAATGGCAGCGAGATGAAAACAAGTAAACAGAGTCAAAGAGTAACAGGTAAAGAGTATTAGTCAAAGGTTAAAGATGCCAATGACTCCAGCGTACACATATCAGCTATCTTAAAAGGGCTCAAGTTGAACTACAACAACCAACACAACCATAATAAAAGGGATAGCATGATGCAGTTTTCCATCTGTCTCTATCTTCATGCTTGAAGATATTTTGATTTTCTAGATTAATTATCATAATGTTTTAAGATATTTTGTAAAAAAAATTTGTATAAATACTTCACCTTTCAAACTATTGAGTGTGGATTCAAATACATTTATATAGACATTTTCTTCTCAAGTTAAGGAGCTATTGTAATGAAAACTAGATTGGCTTGCTAGATCAAGGAATAAAGTAAAGACATTTCACACGATTCTTGTGTAAAGCAGATATCAAATAAGTATTCTCTATATTGTGTGTATTATTATTTATCTTCATGTTTATAAATAATCATATTTGTTTCCATGAAATCTGAATGGTAAACTACGAATGATATTTCAGAACTTGCTTTAATGCACTCTTTCTTGACTGTTTACATTCTTAATGTTTTCTGCTAAACTATCTTAGTTTGGGAATTTTTAGTTGCTCCCTTACTTCCATAGTTCCCCCCTTAGGTGTATAGTAAAGGATTATTAGTTGCCCTTTGCTCATGATCACCTATTGCTCTTCATTTTGATCCTGGTTTAAGGATTCTTTATTGCCCTTTCACCCTAGTTAGGACTACCTCATCCATTTGAACTTGAATATTTTCCTTTTGCCTTGATACCCTTCCATGTGAACTCTTCCTTTAATTATTGATCTAATCTAGTTAAGCCATCCTTTGATTGACTCCATAGCCCAATGGCTTGAAAACCTTGCTCTGTCCATTTTCTCCTAGAATTCCACCACCCAACCAAAATCAAAACCTTATGAGCACTAAGAACTAGCCTAAAATCCCACCAAAACAAAGTTAAATTATAAAGAGAGAGCCCTCTCTAGACTTAGGCTGGCTAGAACCTAAGTCTAAAAGATTAGGTTTGTGGTTACCTTAGATTATTCCTTTTGTTTGTAACTTCTAGGGTAGACTTTTGAGTGGTAACATCATGCATGATCCTGGTACTCTTTTCAATCTTATGATACCGAGATAGATGGCTATTCTCTTTTTCTAAATCATGTCTCATTGAGACTATTTAAGCTTATATTCTATCATAGTAAGCTTCTCTTTCATTCAACTAATTTATCAACACTTCATTCATTCTATTGCGTTTATCTTGTGGAATCTTACGATCAACAATTTTTTTATTTACATCTTCCAAATCTTGATCCCTTTCAGAATCTATAGTTTCTTCCTTAGGCATGAGAGGTATTCCTTCTTCATCACTACTAGGGATTTTCTCATTTATTTCTTGAGTAGAATCTCAATATATTATTTCATTAAGTGTAGGTCCTTCTTCATTACTATGACATGTGTATCTATCTCTTTCTTCAAAAAATTCATATGAATATCCAGACGATAGATGACCTATTATTTTACGGCTATAATAGAATAGAAACTTACCTTTTAAAATGCATGGAATCTCATCTAAATCTTCTTCATCTTCTGAGTGATGATCAATAGCTTGCACATTAGGTGGATGATCTCCAATATTCTAAGTATCTTTATTATGAGATACCATCTTCCTCTTCTTCTTCCCTCCCGCATCATCTTTTAGATGATGATGAACTTCTTAAGCCTTTATAACTGGGGAATATTCTTCCTATTTCGATTAATTACTTGAAAATCAATGGTATTCATTATTTTATAGTGCATTTTTATTCTCTTCCTCATAAATACATCACAACTTATCTAACATTTATTTTACCACCTTGGAATGTCTTAGTTTATTGGAGTGTGCATCTGACAACCCTTTCAAGATAATATTCTTTACTTTCTTATTATATTTATTCTTTAATCCACTCGATTTATATAACCATACATCCAAATCAAAATCCCTTAAATATACGTCCATTCTTACGTTCCATATTAAATACCCTGAACCATTCAAAAATGTTAATCAATCTCGTGTAAGTCAAACCTAGTTTTCCATTATCTCTTTAGATCTGCCTTCCAGCAGTTAAGTTGTTCCTGAAAGAACCTATATCTCATACCAATTTTTTGAAACTAGGTTAATACTAAGAGGTGGGATGTTGTCAATATTAAGGCCAATTTTAATAATTATTTCCAATTTATAATTTCATACAATTTTCCTAGTAATCATTCATGTAAACAACAAAATATATCAATACACAAACCACGTAATGGCACTATAAATAACACACACATATAATAAATATTTCTATGTGGAAAGGCATAAAGAGAGAAAACCACCAATCTTGTTTTGTTATGATGTAATTTTAAAGCCACCACTTATGATTACGTCAATTTTTGTGAGCACCCACTCATAGGAAGCACCAAGTCCCTAACTTATTTTGTTCACCGAAACTAGCAAGAAGCACTAACTCCCTTATTCGCAAGCACCCACTTCTAGGAGGTACCAACCCCCTATTTGTTTCACTAAAACCAACCAACACTGAAAAAGAAGCACCAACTACCTAATTCTTTCACATGCACCCATCTAAAGGAAGTACCAACTCCCTAATGTGGAGGCGCCAACTTGTTGAGCCTTGCATACCCATTTTTCACTCATTTTCAAACTTAGATCCATAGGTGCTCCATTAATAAATATTACTTCTCTCTCTTTCCTTGAAATATTTCTTAGCCTAATGTCTCACAACATAGCATAGCATCCTCATACTCTACTTTGTCCTTCTAGACTCTTACATTATATTAGGATCTGCAATAGGAACTCATTGTTACTCTTATTTAAATTCTACTCAACTCATCCCATTAACACATTTGAATGTAATAGATTGTAGATTTCCTCCACACGCTTTAGGAACACACAACATTAATCGAAATTTATCCCTTTATCACACATACTCACATCATAGCAGCTTACACTTAGTCTAGGTCTAAACACACCAATGGGATAGACAACATCTCTCTCTTAGGCACATCAACATTTTTCTCATTTATGTTTCATGGCTGGAAGTTGAACCTCATTTATTATCACATGGCTCGATGGTGTACTTGTAACTCATTTTAAGCTCGAGGAGAAGCTTTATGTACACATATATAACTTGAAAAAGAACTACATTTATATATTGCATAGATCGAGGAGGTGTTACATTCATTCTCACTTGGCTTAAGGAGAAACTTCTCGACAACTATAATCAACTATATCTTAATTTATTGGAGCTCATTTTTGTAGTCTCTTTGGTCCTCAAAACCTCAATAGGACCAACAAACGCCTTAAATTCTGTTGCTATTTATCGCCTTTGTGCTTGAATTACCAATGGCTACAATATTTTGTTTTTACTCATGGAAATGTTACCATTTTAAATATATATTAATAATACTTAGTCATGTCCATTCATTTGATTATAACTACCATATCACTAAATTTGGAACCCAAAAACACCAAATTTCATTCTATGTTGTGCCCTATAGCTTAGAACTTGGTGCATGGGACAATCCTGAGAATTGTACCTTTAACTCACAAAGGAGCTAAACAATTTAGTGTAGTATCTGGTAGAAATTTTTTTCTATGCTTTTACAAATGTCCTGGAAGCCTATATGCTTCTTTACTACAGAGGTTCTTATCGCAATAACATCTTTTCCCATAGAACTAGCTCCGAGAATCTTTGTCGCTAAAGCACTTGAACCATAAATATGGTATATAAGGGATATTTAGTTTTGAATGAGGTAAAACACTATGGATCCTTGGATGCATTGAAATATCTAGATATCAAGACCCAAGTCTCTTTTTGGCCCCACTTTCCTAGTCATACTCCAAATCACACTTTTCTGGAAAAATTGTAATTACTGGAAAGGTATTACATACATAACCCTTTGGAGAAAATCCAAAGCAAATGCCACACGAATAACTAATATCATATGTGCCACATGGAAGCATGTGATTTGTACTAAGTGTCATTTAAATTCATCCCACTTGGTGATCCAATAGGTTCAACAACACTTTCCATGTGTCAAACTACCGAGATGCAACATCATCACTCAGTTGCCACCTATCTACCATGTGTCCACTTACAACTATATCATGTTTTCTTTCTTATTTTATCACTACCAATTGTCATCCACTTATGTTAGTATAGAGAAAGGTCCCATACTTTGTGTTTTGTATCCATTTTTTTGTTATTTAAAATCGATATAGGGTGTGAAGTACTCGTTGCATGCCATTATCCATTTTGCCAATGAAATCTCCATCTCCATCTCATGCTTTTTATTACTACATCGCACCGATTGCACCAAGTCTCAAATGCTTCATCAACAACATATTGGCACAACATATAGTATGTCAATGTACAACCATTTTCCCATAAATGAAATTTTGTCTAGTTCATTTCGTTACCATACCACCATAGTAACACACCCATACCTATAATCTTCAGTTGAGCATTGGCGCGGCCTGATGCCATGTCATGCAATGTCATTTTAATGCCATGTGTCTCTTGAATAGTGCTACCACGTTTCAATCAAGAAGGGTCCACGAGGACACCGAAATGTGCCAAATCTACATGTTACATGTCCTTGCCAAATCATCACACAGATAAGCTATCTTTCCAACTAGCTTCCACATCATTTGCATCCATTAATCATGTTTTTGCACTTGTTGTTTCTGCCATGTCATATCATATCAAGGAAAATCCCAAGGACTGGTGTAATTTGAATAATTCCTTTGATAATTTTTTATGCTTTGAAGTCATATTTATGTCACTTTCTAAGAGCCACTAATTTGTTCACCATGCATGGCATTAACCATAGGACCATGGCATCATTATGGTTCTATTAAAATTCTCTGATTAGAAACTTCACCTTCATGACATACTTCAGCTAATGAGAAGGTTTCATGTCTTTGATTTTGTTAATTGCGGCTCTCGTCAATTTGAAAGTTCATGACATATTAGGGAAAATCATGTCCTGTGGGTTCTATAAACTATGGACCTGCGACTTATAAAAATTATTTGATGGATACCTCCACAACTTGATTTAAAATTATTAATCAGGTAATAGGAAAAGACCCATCCCACTCCTTCTATCACCTCATGGAACCCTGAGTGTTTGAAACCATTGCAAACATCAAATGACCATAACTCCTCACTTTGAATTTTTTCAAAGTGCCTTATCCTTTTGTAAATACATTTCTAAGCAGTATCCAATGATGAACTTTGTAGGAACACATTAGATGATCCATTATAAGTAAAATGTGTCCAAAAATAGGATCCATCCTAGATCTAAGCTAGGAAACACCGCCCATTGGTATTCTTACCAATGCTCCACAACCAAGCTCCAAGTCCAACTAAGTATGAAGCACAGTCAATTGTAAATCATCCCAACCATAGAAATACTAAAAATCATCTTATCCTATCTCATCTTATGGTTTTTATGACTGAGGTTGACATCAATGCCAATGTAATAATACCAACAATTGGGAGAATGATTTGTTCTTCCACCCACCGGAGTTTAATTCCAAGGGTCATGTTTCACCCATTGTGATAAATCTGGAAGAAGATGGTTTATTCTCCCATTCACTTTAATATTGTGCACATTGAATTTTATTTTTTTATTAATATTTTTTAAATCCCACATATCAACATCATATAAAGATTAAATGTATGATAATACTACACAATCTCCTTCATACTATGGTTGTCATAACATAATAAAGTAACAAGTGAACATAGTGAGAGTGAGATGATTGATATATTTATAATGTTTTTTAACCAGTTATATATGTATATATTATATATTTATATATATATATATATATATATATTATATATATATATATAGTATTATATAGTGTTTGACCATTAAAGAAATATTATTTCAATACCACATTGTTGAGTATATATTTCAATGTAACTATTAATAAAATAATGAATAATAATAATTAATAATAATAATCTAATTTTAAAATGAACACTAAATTAGTGTATGATACCCCCTTGTTTGTGGGATAAGGGACCCAACTTTGTGTAACAACTTCACTACTAAATTTTATTCAAGTGTACATACTCTACCACCATATGTATTTGATTCCATGATCTACTGGGGGGAACACATGCTCTAAAAACATTTAACATAATTACTATTATGCATTTTGTCCCTAGCCTAGGTATATTTTTTAGTTAGCTATTCTCGATAGCTAATAAATATTTGTCGGAATTGAAATCTTAAGCACTTTAGCCAATACAATTCGATCACCCAAGGGGATTTTAAAGGAACTGAAATACGTAATTTAAATAATGAAAAGGTACATTCTCAGAGAGAATTGTATCACAAGAACATTTTACTTGTGTATTTATGAAAATGAAGAAGATGTGCAACTCTTTCCATGCTCACCATGGAGTTGATACATGGTACACACACGTGCACTTATTGGTGCATTGTTCAAAGTGGAGTAAACATGTAATTCCTTCCATGCTCAAGACGAAGTTGATACATAGTGTGTGTGTAAACAATGCAGATCCATAGTAACCATAGATCTATCAATTGATGAGAGGATCAAGTATTTTTAGGTAAAACTTTTCTTCATGTTTTACTCTCTAAAATAGGTTTTCACCTCAATATATTTGATCCTTCTTCACGCCTAATAGATCTAAGGTTAAGATGGATCTACACTAGTTTTTAAATTAATTAAGGTGAAATAAATTACAACAAAAAGAGGTATATTTAAAATTTATGTCAAAGAAAATATATATTAATAATAGTAAATAATATTAATATTTCTAATTGTATATTTGGAATGTGTTTATAATTTTATCAGGAGCACATTTGTCTAGCCTCTAGGAACATAATGTCAAAGGTAAATATATTGGGACGTATTAAAAAAATGGAAGATTTAATGTATTTGTAATTAAAACGATCAATAAAATTTCATGGATATTCAACTAGACAATTTGTCACAATTGATCTCACTACAACACAATAGGCCATTATCGTAAAAAATAAATGTATTTGAGACTGTGAATTAGGTTCAATGGGTGGCACAAAAGCCAATGCTATAATGCGTCTTCACTTGGGCTCCAGAAATAGCAACATAAATATCACCAGCAATAGCACTAAGTTTAGCACTGAGAACTGTTTCTTCCATTGTTGCATCCCTTTGTACTTCTAGTTTTTCTCCCAATTGTGCTTCCTGTTTTTATTCTAGTATGGCATCAAAAATAGCTTCCTTTTTGGCTTCCTAATTTATAGCAAGTTATGCTTCCATTATAATGTCATTTGTTGCTTTGAGATTCGCTTCCAATATGACATTGCTTGTTGCATCTAGATTTTCTTCCATTATGGCATATTATTTAGCATCTTATATGGCTTCCATTATAGTGTATTCTGTTTCTTATACTATTACTTCCATTATTACTTCTTGCTTTTCTACCTAAATGGATTTTGTGTTTTCCTCATAGGAAACAGCAAGTATGGCTTCTAATATTGCTTGCATTATTACTTCTATGTTTTCTAGCTAAATTACTTATTTTTTTCTTCTTAGGTAACACGAGGTTTGGATGGTAGTATTTCTTGCATTATTACTTCTTTGTTTTCTACCTAAATTGTTTTTTTTTACTTCTTACGTAATTCCAAGCTTTCCTTATGAGATTAATTCTTGTGTGCTTCTCATTTGGTTATATTGTTGCCTCCTTGTTTGCTTCCAAAATTTCTTCCTTGTTAGCCTCATGGCTTGCTTCCTTTTAGTTGTAAGGCTTGCTTCATGTTTAGGGCTTGGCTTTTCTTATATCTTAGGTCCGTGGTTTTCTTCATTTTAGTGTTGGGATTATCTTCTTAATTAGCCTCCAATTTTTCTTCCTATTAAGCAACCACTTTAGCTTCCTATTTAGAGCCAGTAATAATTCCAAGTATGGCTTCCAATTTAATGTGAACTTTTACTTCCATTTTAGCACTACATTCTTCTTCCATTTTAATAACTCGTGTTACTTCATTTATAGCTTTCATTTATTGATTTAACAATTTTTTTAATTAAATTAGTTAAGTACATAATGGCTCTTAAATATCTTATATGATTATAAAGTAAGTCATATTTCATTTGAAATATTTTATAGCATACCATTTATAAAGAATTTTTAGGGAAATGGACATCCATACAAACCAAAAACATTTTTTTTAACTATAATAGATATTTTGTATCATTAATAAACACAACTAATAGTCATGACCAACTACACATAATGTAGGCCCAAATTCACATCATACAGATTTCCTGAGAAGAGCTCTTTTAGGTTTCTTATAGTTACAGACCACACAACAACATTGGAATAAAATAATAAGATATTTTCTTAACTATAACTAGTACTTTTATTTTATCAATAAAAAAAACTTTTCATCCGTGACCAGCTACACATAATGAAGACCAAGATAATACATGTCAAAATGATATAAGTCAAAATGTACAAGTCAAAATTATACAATTCAATATGGTACTACAAGTGAAAATGATACATATGATAATAAACATTAAAAGAGGAACCATACCAATTTATTTATAATGATCCAGGATGGAGTCTATATGATCAATGTCACTAGCTAATACTAATACATTACTCATCATCATCATCATCATCATGTTTACCATGATCATCAACATCATAATCATCATCAATGTCATCGTCATTGTCATCTACCTTGGTTTCCTCTCCATCTACATAAACATCATTATTTCTTGTCTGAACCAAACCCAATGCAATATTTATCAATCTCAGGATCAACTAGATCTTTTAAAGACTCGTGTTCTGAGAAAAACATTCAAAATGAAAATTTATTAGTTATTTCATGCAATATTTAATATTTATGTTATATTTATAATATTACAACATATGAAACAAAACCATAATCATATTACATTATATGAAAGTGCACATATATATCATAATAAAATTTCAAATAGTTTATAGCTATGATGTCATTCCAATGATGTAAAACATGAAACAATTATAATAAATGTTAGTAAATATCATAAAAAAATATGTTATACAATTTACTTGTCATTCTTAGTTTCATGTGTTGCAAATTCACATGCCCTGGATGACATTAAGGACCCCATATGGAATAGATTATAACCCAACACTTTTGAGGAAATGAAGAGGGTTACCGGATGAAATTAAGGTGGTAAGTATAGTGGCTATACTTAATTAGAGGTGGGTGAGATATGAAGTTACACCACCTCCTGAGAAGATGGCTAACCCAACCAAGATGTTTTTTTCACCACGAAAATATTTTTTTTGTTATTCCTTAGAATAAAATAAAGTATGATGTATTGTTATTTCTACAACTTAACAGCTTTGACTAAAAATGATGCTAGTGTAATAGTGTAGAGTTGAAGATTTCAAGACTGAATGAGAAAAACTTATTTGCAATCATCCATAGAGCTAAAGAAACAAACAAATTTGAACCTGAAAAAATTGTATCGAGTCATATAATTAGAAATTTACGAACATACAATGAGAACCAAAATAGTTAAAATAATAATAGATTTCTCAAGAATTGGAACCTTCCATAACCCAAGTCATAGTTAATGAAAAGGGGTGTCACCCCTTCTGTATATAAATAAATATTGATGCACATAGGTTAGGATTGAGTAGGTATTAGAGTTGGCCTACTAGATTATTGATCTAACTTGTTAGAGAGGTATAGAGAAAACCACCTCGACATGCTGGAAGGAAGAATCATATGTTGCAGGCAGGTAAGTGTAAGGGTACTATCAAAGATATATAGCATGTTGTGTTGGGGGCAACCCCACCAAAGAAAATTTGTGTGAAAAATCTATGGTCGGAGTTGAGATTCACATTATTTTAGTTTAGATGCATTAGTGGCAGTGTAATTTAGCATGTGGAAGCTCATAAAATCAAGTGGAGGTTAGAATAGCATGATAGGAATTATACAAATATGACCATTTCTCACACGAAAATCCTAATTGAGATGAGAGAAAATGTCTAGGGAGGTTTATGAATATGATTTGGGTAAGAGGAGAGAGCACACGAGTAGTCAATATGAACCAAGGATTATCAGGAAGATGGGACCAAATATGGATAATAATGAGGTAAAAATAGAAAATAAGTTGAATCAAACTAGGATAAGATATGTGGCACATGTAAACCATCTCATAAGGGTGAGCCATGGGGAGTATATTTCACATGGCTTAACCAAAGATATCAATTTAGATCTGTGAGCCATAATGACTAAAATAATTTCACAGTTATATAGAAGAAGGGAGAAAGAAGTATGAAGTGTTATAAAATACCATCTGAGGGATGAATAACAAATACATGAATTATTGAGAGGAAGCCTTAGAGAAGTAGAGAATTAGAGGAGATGAGGATCATTCAAGTTTGAAGTGGGAGGATTAGCCGAAGGGTGGAACAAAAAGGGAGGAATATGATGAAGTGCACAGAGAGAGCTAAAGGAGGAATGAAAATATTAAGGAAATCAGAAGAGAAGGGTCCCCAAGTATTGGCAATGGTAAGGTGATGCAACTATAGAAGAGGAGACTCTGTCAAAAGGGTCTCGGATATCAGAATGAGAAAAGGATATTTTTTCCATGGTTTTCACATTATGCCACAATATCTATTATAGCTCCAAATCTCACTCTTGATGTTTGTGATGCTGCACTCATGGCCTAGGGAAACCCCTCCTTCCAGACTTGGTCCAAATATTTAAAAAACAATGTTTTACTCCCTGTACATGACATTTCCCTGAGCTAAATGCGTGTGTACGCGAGTTTGTGTATACCCAACCCACGTATATGCCTTAAAACACTTAAAAAAATTAAATACCCTTAATTTTATTTAATTTCGGGTGGAGATCACGGGTTTTACCTATTGATCACCTATTAGCGCCTGTGGCCCAACTGTTCCCAATGAATTCCCAACTAAAAAACTACTTTGAGAGAAGTATAAAAAGGCTTCAATGGGAAGGCCTAAAGGAGGAGAGAATAGAGAAAAAAAATCACTCTGCTAAGATTATCCCTAATCAGGTCTGAAGATCCTTGTGCTTTTAGCACTTCCCCCATTATAGGAAACCCTTGTTTCCTTGAGTTATGATGTCTTTTCATTAGTTGAGATATCCTTGAGTGTCATGGAAGGATCCTTTTGAAGACTTGGGATTGGACAAATCTGGAGAACGGTTCCGCTTGGAGCCTGTAAGAGGAAGATTCAGGTGATATCATTCCCTGTTTTACTTTAGTTATCTGCAATAAAGAAATATTTGTCTTGTTCTCGACATCAATCTTCTTCATGCTTATGATGTTGTTATTATAGTTTGAATATGAATAGTTGTTTCAATTATATAACCAACTACCTTTCAATATGCAAAGAAGTTGATTTCTTTATGATGCTTGGTCCATGTAATGCTATGCTTCTTTGAATTGGTTATTTTGTAGGTTGAAGGATCGAAAGGAACTCCGAGAGGGTTTGGACCCTGGCTGGATCTACCCAAATGAAGGACCCCTAGGTGCACCTCCCTTCGCGTAGTTTGCTTATATTAGTATCATGGCTATGTGGAATGCTTGTTTTTCATTGTAGATAACCGCCAATGATGTAAAATTTGAAACGGGAACTATAATCTCAAAATGAGAACTCTAGCCAAAAAACCCCAAAAAAACATCAAAAACAGTGCTAAAAATGAAAAGTGTGTATACTGGAACGATGAGTTTATTTTTTAGGGGTCAATTTTGAACATGTTTTAAAAATGGCAGTGACTACGGAATTTACTTCAAAATTTTTGTGCAAAATATAGCTTCAAAACGAAAAAGTGATGATATTGGAACGATGATTTTTTTTTTTAGGGTCAATTTTCAAACTTTTTAAAAAATGCTAGTAAAACCAAATTTTTATGTGCCAAACAAAGTTGTTTATGAGGAAAAAACACATTAATGTTTTTGGTAGAATATCATTTTTCTTTCCTAAATATAAATTCAACATGTTTTCAACCATTACATGCCATGGTTATTTCACCTAAACATAGATGGACAAATTTACCATATCACATCAAGCACATTTTCTTGACTATCCTTATTTTAATTTTGAGCATGAAAAATGCATAGGAGGCCAGGATTTCGCTAAAAAGAGGAATTAGAGTCAAATTACAGTGAATCTCCTCTAATGACCCTCGCTAAACTGATCACCCTCTCCATAAAATATGTTCACAAAAAGTTCACAAGGAATCCCAGAAGCAAGTTCCATTTGTTCTGATGCATCTCAGTTACACCTCAAGAAACTTGTTACTCCTTCATAAATGTGTTCCTAATAAATGAAGGTAGCATAACTTCATTTGCTATCAATAAATCCCAAACCTAGATGCCAGAGGATTTTCTCTCAAGAATGAAATAATTGGAAAAGACAAGCAAGTTCCCAGAAGATAACTCTAATGTCAATCACAATCCTAATAATGCATCATTAGTGAAATCATACCCCACATGTTGGGAGAATATAATGAGCTACCTACAACCACTTGATTTACTTTGATTATAGTATATAAGGCCATAATAACTTTGATGGCATTTTAAATATAGTTACATGGTATTTTATGTTTGTCTGGTTTTATTGCAGGTGACTCATGAGGAGCACATGGACGCTAATACCACAATGGGAAACACAACCAAAATGAGCAAACTAAGTTTGGACTTCCATTAACATCAATTACCATTGAGAAATGATTACATTTATCAAATTCACTGTGAATATCTTAACAACAACATAAAAACATCTCCCTTGGCAACAATTCTAAAAGGTCAATTAGGTCAAGAATTTACACCCAATATAAGGAGACACCCCTATTAATATGGTTATTTAGTGCGTTGCTTCCCCCACTATTATCAGTTAGATGTTACCCATCCTCATATCTAAATAAAAGAAAAGGGATAAATAAAATAAATGAAAAGCACCCCAATGGGGGAGGTAACGAAGGATATAAAAAACTTTTATGGGGCTATGAACATCTAGTTGGTGGTAAATGCTTATTATTTCATTGTGGTGATTACAATGTAGACAAAGAAACTCATTAATATTTGAAGAATACTCTTAGAAATCCTTGATTTATATTTAAGGAGTCTATTACCTCGAGATCTATACAAGCCCATTGGATCAAAAACCAAACCTAAAGTGAAAGTAACAAATTTATTTTTTAAAAAGTAAATGACCTTTATGGATAAATTAATATAATAAAGAAATATTTCTTAATCCTCGAAATAAAAAGATTTCAATGTTAAACAAATATATCTAATATCTTGTGAATTCCTAATAAAATTAACTAAAAATATATTATTGTACCATAGCTATAACCTTATTGTTAAAGCATTTGAAATATTTTAGACTCATCTATTGTCTTTCCATGAATTCACTAGAAATCACACTTGTATTTTTCTTTTAAAAACTACTCCTACTTCCATTCCTTTATGCTTAACATGGTCATTTTAAAAGTCTTCTTAACCAAGGTGAAAACCATAATCTCAATCAGTTTTCATGTAAATGTCTTAGATAAAGATAAATTGACTAGACAACACACTTGAATTTTGCTTTTAAAAACTACTCCTATTTCCATTCCCTTATAATTAATCATTTTAAAAATATTCTTAATGAAGGTAAAAACCTAATCTCAATCAATTTTCGTCTAAATATCTTAGACATGGATAACACCAAACCTAACAGCCCCTTATTTGAATGATAATGAACTAAAATAACACTGTTGAT
>APFE030561688.1:205352-229207 GCA_000404065.3 Pinus taeda | reverse complement strand
TCTAGTTTATTTATATTTATATTTATTTACCATACCTTTTGAGTAAGTATAAAAAGAGGTTTTATTTATTTACCATACCTCCACTTTATTTATATTTTTATTTGTTTACATCATTGCATGTATATAAGGTGACTTATGGGGTAAATATAAAAAATGTTTTATTTATTTACCATACCTCTCATTTATTTATACTTTTAATAATTTACCATACCTCTTTTATAAATATGGTATTCGGCCCATAGGATTCACTTAAAAAAAACCTATTTTTGAAAGTTAGGGCGAATGGAAGGTTGTAACTCCTAATTTCAAGGGCTAAATTTACCTTTTTTACCCTCTCCCTTAAAATAAGGTGGGCTATTTCAGGCGATTTGTAAAAATGTATTGTGATACAAAATATCCGCCCACTAAAAACTGAAAACCCCTTAATTTCACCAAAGGGCGAACATTCACCCCTAAAATTTTCCATGTAACCCAATGTTATTTAGGAGCTCAATTTAGCCATTTCTTTGCGGCAGTCAAATGAAGGAGATCGGGTTTTGGATTTATTTTTTGGCTCAGGTAAGTTTTATAATATGGAATTGATTTTCAATATGTTATTTATTAATTTATATGTCATTGTACTAATTTATTTCATCATTTCTTTTGTGCTTGATAATTAGGCACAACACTAGCATGTTGCCTTCAAAAAGGAAGAAATTACATTGCAATTGAAAAAGATCCAATACAGTACAATTTCATTCAACAAAGAATTAATGCTCTTCAATTTCTTCCAGATGCAATGCAAGAAATTGGGTTGAAGAAAGGGGACTTTAGTGAATCACGTGTGGCAAAAAACGCAATAGAACCCCAACCACCATTGCATGCAATGTTTGGAAAGACATACAATGGGAGATTCGCAGACATCAAAGATCCATTAGAAGAGGAAAATGAGCAAAAGGAAGCAGAAAATATTGTGGAAGAAGACAATGATAAAAGCCTAGAGGATGAAGAGTTTGGATTACATGACATTGTTAATTAAATTTAAGTTATGTTTGGAAATCAAGCTTTGCAATGTTTTGACTTTGACATTTTATGAGAAGAATAAACAGTCAATTAAGGTTGTTATGCGTTCAATATTTCTAAGATGTGATTTTCACATTAATTTTTAAGTTAATCATTATGTTTTGAAAAAAAATGATTATTATTATTTTTTTTGACATGAAATTCATAAAAAAAAACTATTATTTAACCATTTATAGTTAAAAAATTTGTATAAAAATTGTGATTTTTACATGTCAATTCTAGCAAAAAATTATCAAAACGTGTAGTTTTTTAGTTATATTTATGTTAAACATGTTTATTTTTATGTCCATTGTTAAAAATATTGTTTTTTAGAAACAATTATTTCATGTGGATTGGAAAATTAATTAAGGATGTATAAATATGTAGAATATCGAAAATTCAAAATATCGACCTTCTAGTTTAAAAATGCAAAACAATAAAAACCTCACTACAAAAAATTTAAAATTAAAATAAAAGCAAGAAAATATGAAGAAAATGACCACTTTAGAAATTATCAAATTTACAATATAATTATTTACATTTCATACATTAGAAAATTTAAAGTCAAAAAATAGGTCTTTTAAAAAAATGGTCTGATGCAGAATACCCACTTTTTTAAATCAGCATGAAAATAACTACCATTCTAAAACATAATGTACATAAAAAAAATTAAAGTGCCAAAAACTATGCTCTAAAAAAAACATGTGTGTTCTGCATCACCCCTTTTCAAAATTACGTCACTTTTTTTCTATCTCTACGAAACGGGTAACAGTACCAGTTCTCGTTTCAAAGTTTACATTGTTCCCTGCTCTGCTAGGGTATTGACCCAAGACCCTAGGGGACTTTGTCCCTCAACAGAATTGGTGACTCTGTTGGGGACAATAGTATTGTTGTTCCTAGTTTGGGTTAATGTAAGCCAATGAGGGCTCAGCATTTGATTTTCTTGCTATAACTAAGTTGTCTGTTCTTATAGGAACTCAAACTCTAAATCTGATCAATTTTTTCAGATCCCCTTTCTAATTTTTCTTGTGAATAGTTATATATGCAGTCTTGCCAGGTTACAGAGGCATATGTACACAAATTTCCCCATATGAACCCACGTATACGTAGGTTCCTTTGGGGTGAATCGCGTATTCATGCAGTTGTGCATTGACACAGTCGTGTATACCCTAATTTCCCAATATTTTTGCAAATCTTTCTTGTTCAGTAAATTTGTTTGCTAGTCTGAGTGTTTCCTGAGCAGTCAAGTTTGGTTGTTAGTCTCTTTTTTTACAACAAGTTTCTGGTTTCGAATTCTCTCCGCTTGTGGAAAGTTTTGGTCTTATTTTGTTTTGTCGCAAGTGTCATCATTTGTGTTTGAGCACACAAGAGTTCTCTATGAGAATCTTGGCCGTTCTGGTCCTCCAGAGTAGAAATATTGGTTTAAATATTTGTGACAAAAATTATGTTTGTGATCTTCTTACTTTGTGTCAAAACCGCATCTTGTGGCCATTTAGTTTTCCCACTTTTTGAGTGACGATTTTGAGAGTTGTCTTTCTTGATCTTTTGATCATTGTCACCAATCTCTTTTTGCTACCTTTTGATCATTAAGAACATCTTGAAACACCTATTTTGTTGATTTTTCGCCCATTTTGAGTTGATAACTTGCAAAGTGTTTTTGTTGCCTATTCTGCGGTCTCATAGTTTTCGATAGTATTTGGAGCACTTTTGAAAAGTCATTTTCTTTTTTGATTTTGAAGAAAACTTCTTGGAAGCTTAGTTTTTACTTTCTTTGGCCTTGTTTTGATTTGGTTTCTTTTTGCGAGTGAAAGTGCATTTTTGTTTGTCTTGAGATTTGCTTTTACTGTTTGGAAGAAAATGAGCATTAGCAACTTATATTCTATTTAAACATATTAAGTGGCTAATTATAAGCAATAAACAAGTTACTTTCATTCTTTGCTTTACAGTAGTCTTAAGTTTCTTACATCTTCATTACACCTTGCATTAGGATAATTTTTCCTTGTCAATGCATTAGTAATCTTTTTAGTTTTTGCGTGTGTGAAGTGTGTTGCAAGAAAAGAAAAGGAAAAAACATCTTTTCTTTCTAGGAGTTTCTCAGAACCCAAGTAGAAGTTGCTTTTCATCGAAAGAAAAATGATTGCATTCATGTAATTACTTTTTCTTTGATTTTGGTTAAGTCATACACACATCATTAATTTCACTCCCATACCCTTGACTTAAAAAGAACAACCTTTGAAATCAATTACTAATTAAAATATACTAGAACTTTTTTATATTGTTGATTTAGACACACCAACAAGTTTTAGGATATTTAGGGCCTCTAAACTATCAAGCATTGAACTTTGAATAAAAAGTGCAAATCCAATAGCATTAGGGGGACCAGGAAAGCTCTGGATCTGGGAGTTAAGAATGAGGGTTTTTGAAGATAAGCAAGAGAGATACCCCCTCTCCTACTTGTCGAATCTTACCTCAAGGTTGTTCCGCCTGGCTTCTGACAGAAGTTGGTACCTTTAGTTGCCTAACCTCAGGATCTACACAGGTGGTTGTGGAGGGGAATCCCATGGCACCTGAGGTTGATGTTGTGTCACTCTCTACAGTACTTCTCGAGGGCACCCTTGTGAAGCTCAGGGGCTTGCACTGATATAGGCTATTGTTTGGAGGTCAACGTAACTTCCTCTGATACCTTCGCTGGTAGGCCT
The DNA here is from genome assembly GCA_000404065.3 of Pinus taeda. Lineage (NCBI taxonomy): Eukaryota > Viridiplantae > Streptophyta > Pinopsida > Pinales > Pinaceae > Pinus > Pinus taeda. Next base: position 225,467 of record APFE030561688.1, on the reverse strand, counting down.
AGGCCGTCATTATCCTAGACTATCTTCAGAAGGCCCCTACTTCACTTTCTTGTATTTTGGTGTCCGGTCCTCACCACCTGGAGTGGAAATACTCGAAATTCACTTGATTGGTTGTATCTTTAGGGACTTTATAGTTGAGTGCTCTTTATTCCTTGTATATTGTTGGCTTTAGGTATTTTTGTCTAGTCACTTTTGGACATTGTATTCTGAGTGATTTACTTGCCACTCCACTGATCTTGAAAGGCTTTTGGTCGTTCTTTTGAAATTTGTGGAGTTTCCTCCTCAAGGGTAAAGGTTTTGATTGTGTATCTATCTTCCTTGTAAAGTCATTTGTACACTCCCAGAATGGAAGGGTCTGCAAATCAGTTAGATATGGCCAATATTCCAGTGGAAACCAACCAAGGTACTCTCCCAAAAGGGATCCTTGTGCATTTCCTTTCTTTGGAAATGTTGGTACTCCCTTGTTGGCCACTTTGAATATTCTTTGATTGAATTTTGGACTACCCATTTGGCTGTGGTCCAATCCAAATGTTCCAAATTCTCTTTAAGATTCTCAGATGAATGCTTTATTTCAGGGGAATCACATGGATGTTAGTCATTCATCGTCTTTTCTAAGAGAAATCTAGGATTCCTCTTTCTCCTCCTTCTTGTAATAAGAAATTTAAAAAGAGGAGAAAGAGGAAGACGAAGAAGAAGAATAATTCTATCCATTCATCTTCAACCTTTGCTAGTCATGTTGAAGATGATCCTTCAACCACTGCAAGTCATGCTGGGGGCACAAGTCTAGTCACTACAAGTCATACTAGCAATTCATCTTCAACCTCTACTAGTCATGTTGAAGATGAGCCTTCAGCTGCTACAAGTCATGTTGGGGGCACAAGTCTAGTCACTACAAGTCATACTAGCAAAGATTCATCGCCCTCTACAAATCATGTTCAGGACTCTGCACAAACCACTACTAGTCATGTTAGTGGAATGGAGATTGATAAGAAACATGGACGTAGAAGTTTTAAACCTATGTTCCCTTGTAATATATGCAAGGGAGACCATCTTACTCATTTATTCCCTAGTATTCCAGAGGTACAAAGGATATGGTCCCAGTCTAAAAGTCCTTCTACTCCTGGATCTGATATGGTTTCTCATCAATCCCATCAAGCAATGGTTGATAATGTGGTAGAGCCAGTGCAATCGCTGGCTGATTACACTCCTATTTTGGGGGGTGAAGTGCCTAACAAAAGAGTCTATTTGATCTCTAGTACAGAGTCTTCTAGTATAGGGGGCATTCCGATCTCTTCACATGTCCCCCCTCGAAGTTCTAGGAGTGTTTCCTTTGATTGGGATAGTCTTATAGAGGCTCGTCTTCCTTATGAACTTTATCATATTGATCCGGTGCCTATCTGAGGACTCATCATCTGTACAAAAAGTTTTTTTAGGGACTCATATACTGCTTGATCAATTTCAAATTGTGGAGGGGGCTGTGACTGTACAGGATGCAAATGACTGATTGTAGTTGGAATTGTGGTGATAGATGGTCCACCACACTGAGCTGACTGATCTCTAGGAAATCGAGTAATGACCTGGCCATTAATCTCAGTAATGATAGACTGGGCAGCAGCAATAGGTCGTCGAGCTGGTTTTGCCCAATTTGTAACCCAATCATCAGGAGGATATAGGTCTCATCAAGAAACAGAGACTGGAGCAACTGGGTTGCAGGCAGAGTCATATTGAATCAGGGTGACTATCCCAGAGTCTTTATCAGGGGAATGTAATACAGCTGGAATAGTAGTATTATAGAAACAGACATGTAATATAAAATATTGTCAAATTTTTTGCTTTTGACCTGAACTCTTCATAACCTTTGGTCTAGACGCCTAAGGTAAGACATTTGAGAATATGCGGGTCATCTAGCGCGACTAAGAAATCAGGATAAACATCATATTGAACCGGACCATTAGACAGAGTGGTCTTGATTCCACCAATAAGTGCTTTTGTGAATATTGTCCATCGATTATCTAGTAACGCTGAGAATACAAAGGCTTGCTAGCCTTTTTAGTGGAGAGCATTTAGGCCTACTCTCACCATCCCCAGATGGACGTACTGGTAGCCAACTTTGAGAGTGGCTTGGATATGGCAAGGTTCGAGAAGTGGGACACTCATCATGACATTCAAGTTTAACTCAATTTTAATAGCTTTTTCTTTGATTTTGATTTGATTGAGGGCTTTTAAATGAAACGGGCAAATTCGTCGATAGACATCAGAAGGTGAAACAGGAGGGAGTTTCCAGTTAACAGTAGGATTTGGCTCTTATTTATCTATACAAGCATAATTACCAGAACTGGAAGGAGATTTACATAGAGTATCTAATCTAGATCTTAACTCTTCTTCTGTTTGCAAAGAATCAAAATGTTTGGAACCAAATTTTCCCATAGAGCTAGAACTACTAGATGCGTCCATGACTATATAGAAGAGATGTTATGGTGTAAATACCCGGTCAGATCTTGCAGAATGACACCAAGAAGAATTGCGGCTTCTTTTTGTTGGATAAATTGCAGCTTCCTCACGTACCGAAGTACAAATTCTCGTCCAACACTTTCAGCGCCAACACACATCAACACAGGCTACAAACGCTATTCAGGACTCGAGAAAATTCACGATCCACTCAAACAATATATCACAAGAAAAATCCACTCAAACAATACTTGGATTTGAGTGAATTCCACAAATTTCTATCGATATATGGTGGATGAAGGATCGTCTTCAAGTATTATATCCTCTTTGACTTGGAAAGCTTTGGGTTCCCCAAAGTTGTTGATAGCTCAGAGTTAGTTGTTAGCCTATGATAGAAAACCTAGTGAATCTATGGGTGTTCTTCCTCAATTGCCTATTACTTTAGGTGGGAAGATTGTCTTAATCGATATGATGGTGGTTGATAGTGCTTTAGACTTTCATATTCTACTTGGGTGTGATTATGTCTATGTTATAAATGTTGTGGTGGCTTCACACTTTCGAGTGATGTGTTTTCCTCAAGAAGGGAATATTGTCACTATTGGTCATCTTGCATCTGATAATTAGCACCCCAATTCAACCTTACGATAGAATACTCCTTGGTTTGTTCCAAGTGTTCAAGTAGACTCTACCCTGCCACGGGTGAATTATGTGGCATTGAATCCTCAATGTTCAATCGCTACTGAGAAGGACCCTTTGACTTATTATTCTCCTTCTTGGATCTTGCTCCCAACAGTTGACCGAGAGATTCTTCCTATAGGGACATTGGACCCCTTAATTCCCTCTTTTAATCCTTATAGTTCTCATGATTTCTCAGAACTTGATTTTCCTTCACAGGAGGAGCTCTTTGAAGCCATGAGTTTTGAGTACCAAAGGAGTCCTTGAACAGAGCCCTACAAGGGTTTTGTCCAAAAGAACTATTATGCGTAATGTATTTTATAAGACAATATTTTATATGAAGTTTATATGTGGAATGTATTAACTTCTTGCCTAGTGTTCATTTTATGTTTACAGAACTTCAAAGATTTCTTCTTTCGAAATTTTTATGGTTGATCTGTTTTGGAAGGTAATGGTTCTCAAAACGGGCATATAGGTTATGTTTTTCCACCTGCATTGTGCAGTTATTAGTTTCCTTTCCCATTTTGGCCTTAGGATCGACCCCACCAAGTTATGGTGCAAAACCTTCTCATTGCTTAGAAGTATGATAGCTTGTGTGGTAGAGCCTACCTTATCATGGGTGCCCTAGATAGTACCTTGTTGTCACATAGCACTCATGCTGATTTATTATGCTTAGGTTCAGGAGTCCTCTCTAGTCCCACCATGAATTATGTGCTGAAGACTCATTTCTCTTTGCTCCTTCGCTTCATTTTGGCCTTACCCCCTAGAGGCTCCTTTATGTTTAGTTGTACTACTACATTGCATATTGACTATTTTCACCTTTTGGCCTTTAGCCGGCTTCACATGGACTTGTGTTTAAGCCAAATTTTGACCAAGTTGTCTACAAAATCAAACTTGCATCGCAATGACTTCCAAAACTTGACACACAATAACCTGTGAAAGGAACATACATTTGAGTGTCTTTGACCAATTTTTTCCTCCCTGCATTGAGCATAGGATTGTTCCAATCCGAGGAACTAGATCATCTGCTTCACTGACACTCGTTCTTTCCACTCTACTATAGCATTCTTTTATTCTTTTTCAAGCATAATGAAAAAGACAAAAAAAATTATATATTGCAAAAAGAGCAGGAACGAGACAATATTTCCATTTATTGTTGGCAGCTAGAGTCAGTCCTATCGCCCTTGAACAAAGCACTCAAAACAAAGTCTCCTCCATTTGGGCGGGATTTAGCTTGACTTAGGTACACCTTAACCTTGTTATTGAGTTAGTTCTCCCTCGATTGGTTATCTCTTCCAATCATATGGAGGGTTTGCTCGTGCCTCCTGCATGACAAACTTATACAAAGTCATCATATGCTACCACATAGTCACATTGGGTCGTGCTTTTGTTCAAGGGAAGTTAGCCTAAGTTGGCCTCTTTGTGGTGTCTCTTGAATCATTTTTCAGTCGGCCATCCCTAGTTTTTAATGTCTGTTCTATCACCACATCAGTTGTATTGGTCCTTTACTCATGCCAGTTTGAGAAAGTCTCCATTGACTTCTTGCAGGCAGGTCTTGTCCTTATTGATGATGACATCTTGCTTTGAGGATAGGCCTAGAGCCACACCCTGGCCCTATTTTCAATATTGATAGGTCACCTTATGCTTAGCATTGATCAGTATCATGGGTCTTTGACTGAGTGGTTTCCCTTGTGTTCGACATCAGCTTACACTATCACACATTGGGATTCATGCAGTACCTGGGTTTCCATTTGACCCTATTGGTGGATACCTCCCTTCTGTGTCAGCTTTCATTATTGGTTGATTCAGAGGGTTTCTATCATGTGCTAGCCACATCTTGTGTATGTTGGAAACGTGCTTCAGTTGGGTTAGTACCTATTTTTCGTCTGATTCCTTCCACATTATTGGCCTATAGGTTACACTCGTGCAAGATTGATGAAGGATGCCTTAATGCCCTCCTTCTAGTGGATCTTTCCCCATCAACTATGACTCATTTCTCTGGGGAAAAGATCTAGAGTCCATTTGGTAGTACCTTGGGATTTGCAGTCATTAGTGGTAGATCCTTCACTATCAATAGTGGGAAACCATCATTGTCTCCTAATTGATAGATTCCTATAGGTGTTCTACTCCAGCTCATCTATTCACACTTGATTGTACTAGGTACCTTGACACTCATTATCATTATCGGTAAGTAGTCTCGCATTTGTTAACGGTATACATCAATGACCGGTAATTGAACAATTTCTCACATGGTCAACTTCAGATCATTTATTCCCATGGTGTAGAAATGTACCACGGTGGTCGATGAAGACCTCGGGTTGCATCAGCATTCATTGGTTCACTTGACAGTTGCTTCTATTCCTGCTAGTTGATACCACTCCACTTTATATGTTGCAGTCATTCATGGTGACATTCTATATGCTGGCACCTGAGTTTGTAATGTAGTACCATATTACTCCATCATGTTCATTTGGTACTTTTGGGATTAGTCTTTGATATCAGTGATCGGGTTCATCCTTTAGCATCATTGACATTCTTATATGTGATATTCAGACATGTACTTGTTTGATCGTGATCAGATGATCCATTATGTATTTTCCAGTCTTCTATACTTGTATACTTAGTGGATCCACTTGTAATTGATATGCGGACATGCTTTACTTTCTCTAAGGATGGGTATGCTCACCTCAAACAGTGTTTCTTTCTGATCTCCTTTTGTGGCTTGGCAAGCTGAAGTCTGGTGAAGTCCTTCTCAATTTTTGATAGGTTTCTTTTCCACGTACTTACTTAATACATTTTGGCCATCATGTACCTCTTCTGACCTCATATATTAGGGGGCATCTGTTATAGCTCCAAATCTCACTCTTGATGTTTGTGATACTGCACCCATGGCCCAGGGCAATCCATCCTTCCAGACTTGGTCCAAATACTTAGAAAATAGTGTTTTACTCCATGTACGCGACATTGCCCTATGCTAAACACATGTGTACACGGCTCTGTGTATACCCAGCCCATGTATATGTCTTAAAACACTTAAAAAAATTAAATCTCCTTAATTTTGGGTGGAGATCACAGGTTTTACCTGTTGATCACCTATTAGTGCCCGTGGACCAACTACTCCCAATGAATTCCCAACTAAAAAACTAATTTGGGTGAAGTATAAAAAGGCTTCAATGGGAAGGCCTAAAGGAGGAGAGGATAGAGAAAAAAATTCACTCTGTTGAGATTATCCCTGATCACATCTGAAGATCCGTGTGCTTCCATCACTTCCCCAATTACAGGAAACTATTGTTTCCTTGAGTTATGATGTCTTTTCATTAGTTGAGCTATCCTTTTGTGAGTCATGGATGGAGCCTTTTGAAGAGTTGTGATTGGATGAATCCAGAGGACGGTTCCGCTTGGAGCTTGCAAGAGGAAGATTCAAGTGATACCATTCCTTATTTTACTTTAGTTAGTTGCAATAAAAAAACATTTGTCTTGTTCTTGGAATCAATCTTCTTCATGCTTATGATGTTGTTATTATAGTTTGCATATGAATAGTTGCTTGAATTATATAACTAACTACCTTTCAATATGCTATGAAGTTGATTTATTTATGATTCTTGGTCCATATACTACTATGCTTCTTTGAATTGGTTATTTTACAAGTTGAAGGATCGAAAGGAACTCCAAGAGGGTTTGGACCCTGGCTAGATCTACCCGAATGAAGGACCCCCAAGTGCACCTCCCTTCACGTAGTTTGCTTATATTAGTATCATGGCTATGTGGAATGCTCATTTTCCATTGTAGATAACCCCTGCTCTGCTAGGGTATTGACCCAAGACCCTAGGGAACTTTATCCCTTAACAATATCACTAGTTATTTTAGCCCAACATCAATTTTGGGAAGCCTTTGCAAGTATATTTAGCATACCAATGTCGAGACAATCTCCATTATGGGGGTTATAGTAGCTGGACAATCACTTTACTCTGTGTATGATGGCATGACATAGGGACATTAGGGGAAAAACCTCTCCTTTGGTGAGTTAAAGGGAATTTCAAACACCTTGAGGTTACATGGTGGTTACACAAAAATATATGAACTCCCCCATCAGAGTTACCTTCATGGTACCATGCAGAAAGCTAGAGGATTTAAATGTAGGAACTTCTTGCTAGAGGAAGGAGTAAGTGTAGCAACAAGAAGTGGACAATGGCTAAGGACAGACATAGAACTCAACCTTGGAGCAATAATGGTGGTAAGATTTTTTTTCTAAGCATGTTGTTATCGAGAGGGGGAACATAACACTCCCCTCATATGGTGTGTTTAGAGATTTAGAGAAACTAGCCTCCATGACTACCCCTACAAAAGCTATACCAGAGTCTTGAATACAATTTCACAAAGGAAATAGGTTACTAGATCCATGGGGATATAAGGAGGATTGGGCGACTTGAGCACAAGCCACATTTTTTTGTTGGGGACCTCTTCAAGGCCATAATTCTTTTTGTGAAATCTCGCTAAGTATCAGATCGTGATGGAGGAATGAGGAGTGCGGAAGGAATAGATTGTATTCGTCAGGGTGTTCGAAACCTTGAGTGCTACTAAAGGGGGTGAATCAATAATATGTGTTGTTATATATTTTTACCAATTTTATTATTCAATTGATTCATTCATTAATTTATCCAGCTACACAATAATAGATCATCACATAAGCATATAACAAAGTGGGAAGCTAAACCAAAATAACTGTAAGAGGAAAAATGCACAAGATATCAATGACACACATGAGACACAAGGATATATAATGGAAAATCCCCTCTAGGATAAAAAACCACCCTTACTATCACTGCATTGCTCTAATGTTTTTATTATGTTAAGCACCATCTAGGAGGCTCAACCTCAAACAATAGTTAGCCTGCTACCATATATTAGGAGACTCGATCCAAAAAATATAATGATTTGTTGACAATCAACTATTCCAACTACCACTAGGTAGAAACGACCATTTCTACAACATTATTGCTAGCAACTAGTAGCACAGAACCATTGCTCCAACCTAGCAAGAACCCACATGCCAGAGCCCACTACTCCACAACTCTATGTATAAATGGATTTCATTCATTTTCAAGCTATATCACCAAGACTCTATGCTCAACAAGTTTCAACTCTACCATCAAATCCAGTAGCAAGATAGTCTTTGCAAATCATATATAATAAAAAACAACACAAACAGTATTTTCTATACCAAAGAAAATAGTGGCTACAATACATACATAAATCTCCAACAACATAACCATACAGTAACAAAGAAATATAAAATAAAACCCTCAGTAATCTACAACCATATAAACAACATGCCATCATAGATCTTTGCACCAACAAACACACCACAACATATAAAATATCATGCCACATCATCATTCACATCAACTCCCTACACACGTAAATAATTAGCATGTAATTAAAAAAGACTATACAATTCTTCCTTTTCCATCAATCTAATCTGAATAACTGATTTTTTTCTCTACAACACTACTTCAAGATTTAGATCTACTCACACAACTTCCATATGCACACACACTATATGTATCTATGGTCGCACTACACTAGTACAAAATGGCTAATTAGTTACTAAAAAAAAGATAAATGACCATTTTTTAGTCGATGACCAGTAGTAGCTAATTTACAGTATCTTCTAACGCGACCAATTTTTAGTCATTTTTAGCTTAGTCATTAATTGGTTGTCTCAATTTTATTGTCTAATAGTATATTTAGCCATAAACTTGGTCATTAATTTATTCATTGATTTAGTCATTAATTATCACAATTAATGACCAAATATACAAAAAAATATACTACTATATGATCACCGTACAAAAGCAATTAATGACCAAAGAAATATGACTAAATTTTGGTCGTGTTATAAGATACTATAAATTAACTACTAGTAGTCGTATATATGCAAAATGTAGTCGTAATTTGTAATCACAAATTTATCAATTGTAGTAGTCATTTATCTTTTCTTGGTAGTTTCATATTCATTATATAAACAACCAATTTAGTAGTTTGTCTTCATTTCATTTTTCATTAATAATCATTATAAACGACTAATTTAGTGATATATTCATTTTACTTGTGTTCATCATTAATTAGTATAAACTATTAATTTATTAGTATTAGATTAATTTTCTGTTCATTGTTAATCAACACAAATTAATTAGTATGACTTTGTGATTAAACTAAAAAAAAATTCATACAATGTGCATGTTCATCTAATATGAAAACACAAAGTTACATATTTTAATTACAATACTAAACAATATCAACTGCAACTATAAATAATTTCAACCACAAAAAATATATTATATGAAATGTCAAGTATTACAATATGAGTTTCCAATTTAATATTGGCTGGACTACAATTTACACACAAAATATTGTTTCATTGCTTCAAAACATTATCATTGTGTTGCCAAGGAGATATTGCATGCAAATTCACCAACTATGGGGACTTGACCATTAGTCTTTATGTGCATGCCTTATCTGGGATATTGTCTCTAAGGGTATCACTAGATCAATTCTTTTCTCTCTCTCTTTTTGCATTTGTCGCTCGAACATCATTGTTCTCCTCTTTCTTCAATTCTTGCTTCTTAACATCACTACTAAGTTCATTTTCTAAAAACAAAAGAATATACAATGCAGAGTATAAGAAATGAAAGACAATGAACACTAGAATATAAACTAAAGTAGACTATAAAAGAGGTGTACAACATATACCTCAACATCAACAATGTCAAAGCCATTTTCTCCCATCAAAGCAAGCAACTCGAACAAGTTTTCTTCACTTGGGAAATAATGGCCACTATGTGTCCAAATGACCTGTATAAACAAAGAAAATAAAACATCATCATAAAAAATAACACCTAAGTAACTTAGTATTCAACCTTCAGGGAAAGCTTAGGCACATTCATGTCAACTATGTTACATGCTAAAAATATCAAGTTTTGGATAACTTGTGAAAACTAATAATCTGAGGTGTGATGTCTAATCCTTGTTGTTTTATTTGAAACAACATTTCATATCTAACACATGAACTGGGTCAAGTATATAAACAACATGTTCTCAAATAATAACATGAAAATAAACTTTTTTAATAGCCATGAAAACATGTTAGCACAAAACAGCTAAAATATTTCTATCAATGAAGTGTAATACTAATTTCATCTTCAAACTTTAGTTGTTGTTTAAATGGACATGATACCAAGTATTTTCAATTTCATAGTTAAAAGACAAAACAAAATAAAAATAAGCATTCAAAATACAATCAAACAATAAAGACAAGATATCATGCAATGGACATTACAATTATAAAAAAAAATAGTTTACATGTCCACCGAGTCTTGTTTAGAATTTCTAAAAAAAATTCTTGCCCAAAATAACCATGAGGTGAAAGAATCACAACATTAAAAGCCATAGGAATCCCTACAAGAAACTCAACAAGTTTTCTTTAATTGGGAGATAGTGGCAACTATGTGACTATATGACTTGTATAAAGAAAGTAAATAAAACGTCACTATAGAAAAGAACATCTTAGGAACTTTATATTCAACCTTGAGGAAAAAAAACTTATGCATAATCATGCAAACTAAGTTACATGTTTTAAGAGCCAAGTGGTGAATTAGCATACCATATTTCCAACCCTCCATTTTTTATTGCACTAAACCTACTAACATCTAATACAAAAAAAAAAATCATTATAGTGGATCAAGAAAGTTTCTACAAGAAACTTCTTAAGAATCACCATCTCCACTCTCCACTCAAGAGGAAAATTCAATTCCCGGTAAAGATGAAGATGCCCTTTCTGGCTACTCTCAAGAATCATGTATATCTACATATACAAAACAATAGTGTAAAAGGAAAGTCTACAGAAAAAATATCTATAAAATTGAAATAGATGACAACGATGACAAAATGAGAAAAAGGAGTGAAAATTGAGAAACCTAATTTATTTGCATAAGGAAAAAGTCAAGTAGAAATCATAAACAAATATCAATATTTACATAATAAAAATGTCACCCTTATTATCATTTTTTTCGTACTAGTGCTCCTAAACATCATCAAAAGTGTTGTTATTGTAAAGTGTACCCTCAAGAGGATGATAAAGGGAGCAATGCACATGATTTCAAACTAACACATTTAAAACAAGCAAAAAGATAATGTTGATCTTATTAGGTTCTAGAAGTATTTTTAAATATTAACAACCTTCCTTACAAATAAAGGATGCATTAACCAAAAGCCCAAGGAACGGATTTGTTCTTTCATAACACCACAATTTTCTACTATAAAAGTTTACCAATTAATCCTAATGTCGCTCAAAATTTTCACAAAGCCACTTACTAAAGAAATTGTCTCATTTATATTTGACAAGGTGAAGTTTGAAAAGTCCAAATTGATTTTGATTTGGAGTTGGTGAGACACAAAGCTTGAACATAATTTTTTGCTTATTACACACCCATGTTCTCATCATGGCTTATGAAGTTCACACTAAACACTTAGATAACTATATATTACAATCACCATGACCTATGACATTGCCATGATTATAATGGGGAGGGTGAATGGTAAAACCCGATTAGCTGAAATATACTTACCTTGAGGAGAGTACATGTCTTACCCATTTAGGTATTTGTTGATTGAGCGTGTAAATATCAATAATATAGAAGAGCGAATGCATAAAATGGTAGTAAGAAATGAATGTATCAATAAGAATCCTATACTTAATGTGAGATAATAATTGTATAGAAGTTACCTAGATTTCAAGAAGTCAACTTTTAGTTCTAATTAAACAAGAACCCCAATGAAACATTCTTCACTTCGAAACATATGTTTATGAAATCACATTAATAAGATATATATTTACTCACCTACCTATCATAGTGAAAAACATATGGATAAGAAAGATGAAACTCTTCATTTAAACTAATGTCTAAATGTTCCCAGGTGGTTCTTGATTAATGTTTTTTTCCACACCAATGTCTCTTAACATTGTGATAGCATTCTTTTTCTCAAGGAATAGGTATAGAAAATATCCCTATATATCTACACTATATGAATTAGTTTTAGGTTGAACAAACTAACTACCATCTTAAGTAATTTGATTGAAAAAAATCAATCCTCAGCTAACTATCTAGAAACCATAATAACAACTTGTAGTTTTAGTATTCTACCACAACTAGCCAAACAGACAAATGGAAAATCATTGAAACATGGTACACTATTATGACCCAATCCATTAAATTCAAGAAATATAAAAAATATATAATTGAAACATTTTCAGAAAGCATCAAAGTTTGATCCTACATACCGTATTGAGTTGTGCTTCCATTTATTGAAGGTTTTCTATGAAAATGTAAAACCTAGAATGTAAGATGGCAGTTATAAGAGCATCAGAGATACAATTTTCATATTATTATAAATTTGGAAAAATGAATGCATGTGAAAAATGGAGAAAGCAAACAACTTAAATGGAAAAGCATAGAAACATGGTCCACCATTGTCCTAATTCATCAAACTCCAAGAAATACAAAGATTAAATAGTCGATTCATTTTCACAATCCTCAAAGTTTGATCTTACATATTTTATTGATGTCTACTATCATTTATTCAAGGTCTTAAGTGAAAATGGAGAACTCATAAGATAAGATGGAAGTTTTAATAGAACTTGAGATACAATTCCATATCCCTTTTATTATACTTGATAAATTTGAAAAAATAAATGAATGGAAAATAAAGGGGTAAGGAAGATGCGAGGTGCACTAGTGACTAGAGAAATTTTGCATGGTCAACCCAAGGAGAAAATCAAGGGAGGAAAGTAAAATGATGTCAACTTTCCAATGGTAAGTGGGAAAAAGGGGCAAATCTCTAATTTTTGAATAAATTAATACATTGCATACAGAATCCTACAACTTATGAACAACTTGGGCTATTTTGTATGGTGTTTCAGGGACGGGGGTGAGGGGAAGGGTTTCAAGGATGGATAGAAGTTAACCCCAAATTTCAATTGGACAACCAAAAATATTTTTAAAAGATAAAATTTTAAAGAAATACAAAATTTAAAAGAAAAGATTCTAGAACATAGTTTTATAATGTAAGTCAATAAAAGTAACTACCATAGATTATAGATCTATTGTAACTCAAAAAAAAGTAATAAGTCTTAGATAATAGATCTTAAAGATCTTGTCTACATGGATGTTATAAATCTCGCAAAAGAAAGAGTTGATATAGGATACACAAATCTACCAAATATGGGAGTCAAAACTGTGAAGGCAATTAGTCCTCATTACAAAAACATACTACATAGTATTCACGCATGCGATGCATACATAACCTTTATCTAGGCTTGAATGTAGAACCATTTGGTGAATATTTTTATTTGAGAATTGTAACCAAATGGGAAGTATTTTCGATAGTGGGTATCCAAATGTCCTGAAAACCATCCCAACGGATCTCCCAAAACTCCTTGTTTTTGGTAAGAACCATGTACAGGATCTGGAATAAGTCCCCAAAACCATCATAAGATATCTCCCAAACGTCCCATTTTATGGCAAGAAAAATTTAAACAATGTGGGAGAGGATCACACATCCTCATGGATGTCTCATTCAAAATAGGAAAATTTCCCTTGCAAACCCCAAGGATGGAAAAATCTAGAGGATGCATCCCATAAGTAGGGACAAGTTCTCTTATGCAACATTATCCTCAGTGAATAGTCCACACGATACGCTATAAACTGATCTAGAAATTGACCTATATATCCACAGGTAGACTGTATGTAAGTTATTAAATCATTCCACAAATGCATGGAAGATAACATCTATCATATCCAATTAAATTTTAATACTAGCAACCCTAAAATTGGAGGGCCTAAATTAAGGAAAAATGGAAAATAAGACATATAATTAGATATATCTATTGTACTTCCTACAAAATGCAAGCAAATTGTGGATTACAAATTTACAAGCATGATTATATAAGAACTACTTACAGGTTTTAGGCGACCATACCCATGGGCTTCATTGCAGGAATGAAATGCTTTGAAATTCCCACTAATGGCTTTGAGAGCATCCAAAACATTCAGTTGCTCCATTATCATATTTAGGCCACTCTTTTGGGTCAGTTCTTACTTGCATATCCCTATATGCAACACCATATATTACTTCATCATATCCTAAGGATGAGATGATTAAACTTTACTTTAACATAGCAACCAGATGTAACCTTGGGTTGGCAAGGGCTGGTGGAGTTCCTAAATATAAAGAGGGTAGAGCCTTTATATATATTAAGAACTCATTTTCTTTCTACACTACCTCCCACCACTCTTCTAGTAGAGTCAAGTTGAAGCAACCCTCTACCTGTTTCCTTGCTACCATAATTGCATAAGAATTGATCTTGTGGAAACCAACTTTCAAGAGAGAACTAGTTCTAATAATTATGAAAATTTTGAACCAGAGTTAAACCTTGCATGCATGATACGCTTCTATAATTCCTTAATACATCGACATAACTAGATTGGCACTTGTAGAGTGAAACGACCACAAAAGTAGTGTACTTAACAAGCCACAATATACAGATACTACAAAACTAAATATGATATAACTATTAACGGAAATAACATAATAGAAAAAGGACAACCCAACCCCTTATTAAATAATATATTTATTTGAGCTTGTGAAATGCGATCTAGAGGTTGTAGTCTCTCAACAATTCATACCCTTTTAGACTAGCATGATCAAATTGCCAATCAGTTTTAGACTTCCCTAAACATGAGATGGTATTCATTTTATTCTTCTTCTTTTAGTTCGTTGGAGTTGTACCCCTTATTCTATTGTAGAGCTGGAGTTGAACCTTCTATCCTATTTCATAATTGGAGTTGAACCTTCTATCATGTTTCAGAATTGGACTTAAACCTTCTCTTCTCCAATTGAAAATTGTTGGAACCGAACTCTCTTTAGTTAACTCACTAGGTTTACAACTGATCCTCAAACTATTAATTTCACATGGTAGTCCAACAATCTTAGTGGCACTTCACCTCCTCCTGAGTTGTCTCAATGAATTCCCATGGGTAGTGCATGGTGAATCTCCCTTTGGTAGTTCCAATAACTTTCCATGCATTTTTCTTTAGCAATTTCGTAGCAGTCGGTCAATTCTATAGAAATGCATGAATTTTGTGGAAATGGATGGATGCACAAAATTTTGTAGTAGTGGAAAATTCTTTATTACTCCTACTAACAAAATAAACCAAACAAGAAGAAATGAAGATCAAAAGATAATATTTTGATACTTACATGAGCCCAAGGATGGTAACTTTATGTGGGATCAACACATCTAACAATGATTCTCATATTATCTTGTTCATCTTTCAACTCATCCTACTAGAATTGGGCTTTGATTACCATTTGTCTTCACTATGAATCATTCACGTCATTCAAATCCAACATTCCTCATGCTTCTCCTTTCCTAGTTCAAATGGATTTCCCTCTGGGATGTTTTTGGGGTTGCTCTAATACCAAAACTGATGCAATTTTTCTGATTGTACACTAGACAAATCTGGAATTAACTCCAAATGGGTGTGGATCCTCTGTCTTCTACATGTACATCTCTGCAAAGAAGATGAAGACACCTCATTTATGCACATGTGTATATTTACACACTCTTTTCTAGCCCACAAGTAAGTCAAATAACACTTCTCAAGGTCTGAAAAAGTGTTATTAGCAACTAAGAAATAAATTCTGCCACACAACATTATAATTGAAGGAATCAAGAGAGATTTAATACCTAATTCTAGTAGATCATAAATGAATATGAATACACAACTTGTGGCATCATAAACACAATCTCTTTATTTATTAGCTCCTCCTCTAATATTTAATGCAACACATAGGTCCAAACCATGGTTTCTAGCCAATAATTAATGCCACATGCACGTTAAGGCTCCTGTGAGCACATTATCTCTATCTTTGTTACATAGACGTAGGCTTGTTACCTTGTACACAAAGATTACAATCATTATATTCTAAAATTCTTGAAATAGATACAGCTGAAGACCCAAACACTAATGCTGCCACATTTTTTGGGTTTTAGAGACCCACTACTCAACACATAGGAATCTTGCTTCATGGTCTTGTTGTAGTTTCTCTTCTTTCCATTTGGTTCCAAAATCAATTCCTAGCTCCTCATCATTAATAGACCCAACAACTCCCATAAATGGGTCAATAATTTGGATGTGTGTCATGCTCTACTACCGCTACATCAAGCAAAAATCTATATAGAACCAAGTCTGAGATGCACTACCCAATTTGCGAAGACTAAAGTTTCATATCTCCTATTTATATATTTTAAAACTCAATGATTTGTGTGCATTTGATAGATCCTCAAGCTTAGGAACCCCTAGGTCAATATCAAACTTGAATATAGATGGGAGCATGCAAACGTCATATTCATGTAGTCAATGTATTGTTTATATTTCATGTCCCATCACACAAACATACAAACACTACAATGCCCACCCACATCTAGGCTATTAGCATAGACCTAAACACTTTCTCAATGCAACTAAGGTGGATGTGATCCAATTTCTATCTCTCCAAAAGTATACAATAAGCATTACATCAAATAAGCTTTACCACTATCCCTGAAAGGATTACGAGGAACATTGTGGCATAAACATATATATGTAAAAAGGATGTTGCTTCAACATAAAGGATCCAACTTTGCATTAGGAATAAAATTTATTCACTAGACGTTGAATGGGGCTCCAAATTACTCACTGACATTTTAGTTAGAAAATTGCACAAATCCATATCCTTTAGATTGTCCTAATACATCTGTTGCAATGTTACAAGAGAGAATAGATCCAAACACCGAGAAAGTATCATAGAGAACTTTAATGTCTATTTCTTTGTGAATATTCCTAATAAACATGTTCATTGATCCACTTTTGCGGATGTTGGGATCACGATGTGAATACATTATCAGAATGGGCTTTACATTAAGAGGCATAAAATTTAGCAAATCTCAAGTCGTGCTGGAATTTTCAGCAATGCCATAACTGATATAGGAGTATCCAAGAAAACTCTTGGTGCCGATATCTCTATAGATGTGAACAAAGAGAACAAGTCCAATCTGCTGGAAGAGCACATAAATCTGGCCATCACTAACACTGAGGTCTAGATTCACCACATACAGAAACGTTGATAGGAATTGATTAGGCAAATTGTTGTTGTCATTCCCAACAACCTATTGCTGCTATGAAACAACAAATTTTTGGAGTTTGACTTGTATTTGTGGCATTCTCTCTCTCTCTTATACAACTTTTATCTCTACTCTATGATGTTGGAAAAAATAGAAAGCATAGCCTTCTTCAACTACTACAAATAATTTAAAAATAAGAAGAATGAAATCTCGATCAAAATTGAAATAAAAATCCAAAACCACCCTAAAAGCACATGTAAAGTTTAAAATCATGGTTGGGAGATTCAAACAAAGCAAACCAACAAAGCCCTCCTCTAAAATTCTTAAATCCTGAAAATTGTTATGTTTGTTGAATTTTGAGTGAGATTTAAAATTCTTCTCTCTTACCTTCTAAGTGGGAGGTTTGCTTGCTACTTGATGTTAACCAGGAACCCAATAATTCAACGAACTGACAAACCTTTCAAGACAAGAACTGTTACTCACTTCTTGATGTTAACAGGGTATAGTAGTCCTGAACTTGTTAATGAAATTGAAGTGTTTTACATGGTCATCAATCCACATTATAAGATGGAAACTCTCTTACTTGCAAGTTTAAGGTTAAATACACTGGTATAACATAAGGTAGGGCATCAGATGAACACAACACATCCTTGAAATGATTGATGGAAGTAACCTGCATCTTTCAGAATAATTTCTTGTTTGATAATGTCACAGATGAGTTTGGCGGAAATTTAGTGGTCACAACACACTCGAATATTTCCATTGACTCAGATAGGTTTCCAGAATTCCGATCGCTGTGGTTGGTAGTCCAAACACAATGGCCAACTTTTTTTTGTGGTGTGGCAGAGTTTATAACTGCACACCTCCTCCACACTATTCAATACAAATTTTGTGTTTAGCACATGCCCTGCTGCTTCCATCATGTCTACCAATATATCTAATGTTGATTATATGTCTTTTGATTTTTGATGTGATCTTTCTCCTGTGAAATATGAATGCTTTCAACAATCCAGATGAGTCTGGTTAATAGTCCAAAAGCGATGGATGAAATTTTGCTATGGTGTGGGCCATGGCAGAGGTTTTAATTTTTAACCATGCACCTCCTCCACATCGTTCAACACAAATTTTTTGTTCGGCACATACTCTGCTGCTTCAATCTTCTCTGCAAATTTATCTAACATCGAATAGATGTCTTCTAATTTTGGGTGTGATCTATCTCCTTCTAAAAATGAATGGACCCCATTTCTGAATTCAATCCAGCTACGCCCCAACTCTTTTTAAATCCCCAGTCCTTCCTTATTTTTCTCACCTTTGCGACGTCATCCCACCTTCCATCTACTGCATAAATATTTGATAATAATACATGGTTGGCGACATTTAGTGGTTCCAAATGAAATAGGTATTCTTCCATTTTCTTTCCCATTTTTATGTCACCATGAATTCTACAAGAAGCAAGCAAAGATCCCCACACAACGCCAGGGATCCAATAATTCCACGAAATGACAGACCATTCAAGGCAAGCATTGTATTCACTGTTGAGGACAGATCTGGGGCGATTTTCAAGGCACTTGTTGTATTTTCTTTTAAAAATATCAATTTAACCAAGATTGAAGGTAGGCCCTAGAGAACGTGGCCATTGAGGGTGGTTGATGATAGGAACAGGATTGCAAAATACTTTGACTATCTATTATATGTTGACTTTGAAGCCTCTATGGTTGATCTAGTAGCACAAAATGCATTAACTCACCTACATGAGATTGTAACATTCCTCTTAGTACTCGGTAGCTATCCAATTAACATGACCCTAGTGAATCATCTTGCAGTTTCATAGGCTTGCAAATCATTGGTTTAAACTTCAAAGGTTTCTACCCTTGTGAAACACATTGTTTTCCACTACCCTACTTCGTGCCTAAGGCGAACAAACATTTTTGCCTCTGCTTATTTATCCTTTGCATCCTGTCAACGAGATTGCATTTCAGAGGTTCCTGTAGTGCTCAGTTGGCATGCACATGTTAAAAATTAGCAACTTATCCATATTACATATACTTCTAGCTTGCCAGGTTTTGATGTGTGCTGGAAGTGAAGACCGTCACCACCTGGTTCTATAAAATATAAGATAGATGTGTGTGCATATTTTGTATATTTGATTTTTTGTGAATATAGTTGTAGGACATGGATAGAGACAAACCGATTCAGGAATAAATGATGCCTTTATAAACTTGAATATAATATTATTGTGCTATATTGAATCACTAAAATTTTATTTAGATTAAAAAAGCACTTTATACCCTGCGCTGGAACCAAAAGCAGATGAGCAAGCACTAAGGCGAGCAGCGCCACTTGCAGTAGTTTAAAAGGTTGGTACAGAGGCATAGGAGTAAGTCTCAAAGGAAGCATCCTTTCCCTACAACATCCAAAAAAGAAGAGGCATGCCTTCTTATCTAAGGAGTAGGTCTCAAAGGAAGCATCCTCGCCCTAGAGCAACTTAAAAAAAGAGGCATGCTTGCTTACCCAATATAACATTATATAATGAATAAAGCCACTACTAGATGAACATACCTACTATCTCATGCAAGTAGGCTCTTATGAATAGATGGTGGTTATTGGAGCGATTCCTACGAAGGGTAGACCGATGAATAGATGGGTTTGGGTGCACCTTGATGTCTGGTTAGTATGGTGCGGGTAACCACCAGAACCCTCGGAATCGGAGTTAACATAGCTAAGATCAGAACATCTACGGCCCACTTCCATAGGAAGAAAGTAAGACA
>APFE030561688.1:177255-191385 GCA_000404065.3 Pinus taeda | reverse complement strand
TATGAGAGAGGCTAACATTCCCCCCCTCAATGATAAATCCAAAATAAGAACGAGGAACCATCTTCCAAGTTCTCATGTTGATCCTCAAAAGCATTGCCTGAAAAAACCGCCAAATCGGGATGCTGAAGGAACTGCAATATGAAGAGACTGAGTCAGCTGCATGACTGATTCATATCAAAAGGACGCTTGAAAAATCCATCATGTGCCAAGCTGCAAAAGGATCCAACTGTCCTTTGCTTGAAAACAGCATCCGGTGTCCACTGACACAATTTGATGATCGCCCACTGGCGAATTTGCTGATGCTCACTGCTGATGACAAATGCCCACTGGCTCATGAAGATGCCCACTGGCTGCTTCACTGATGTTGTCGAGACTTTTAGTCGGACAACCACTTGTAAATTTCATTGACAGTTCCCCCCTTTGTCCGCTGAAAGGAGAGACAATATTCTCCAAAATATATCTAAACTCCCCCACTTCAGGTGTAGGAGAGTTGCACTGTTGTACTCCCTCGTTCAACTGCAGGAGAGTACCATCATTGGTTTACTGCTGGCTGCACTATGTGTGATTGTAGTCGGTTGTAGAACTGAGATAATCTTTTGACTGTGGATGACCATTCCCAAGGATCGATCCATTCATAATGTATCTTCAATCTGGCTGATTTTTGTTGGTTGCGACATTTTTCTGAGGAATGATTGGGCTTGCCACAATGGAAACACAGATGGAGATCAAAACACTGATCTGCCATATGGCCTGTTCTTTGACAATGAGAACATTTTGGTGGGACATCAACTTCAGGTTGCGTGCAATTCTGTTTGTCTGCAACTTTCTCAGAACCTACTGAGGTGAGTGGTTCAAGAAATCCTGCACTCATGAACTTAATTGGCTTCGAATAATCTGGGATATGTAAGTTGGTGTCATCAGTGACATATCCTAAGCCTTGTCGATTCTTGTTATTTTGAATTTCTTCCCAGGGCTTGATGATGGGTTTGGAAGAAATTTGAATTTGATCATGAACAACTTCAACACTTGAAGTTGTTTGGATGAGTGATTTGGATTCAACATCTTTATCTTCATCTGTATGGTTGAATGACTTGGAAGAAGCACTCTTTTGTTGCAGCTCATCTCTTTGTAGTTGCGACTCTAGTTGAAGAAATTCAATGGTTTCATGTGTTTGTTGTAGATGTCGTGAAAGATCAGCAAGAGTTTCTTTGCTGATGTGCACCATGTCTTCATCACTGGAGATGATCAAACTATGAAGAATGTTTAACAACTGAATATGCTACGCCATCTAAACCTGCTCACTTGAAATCAAGCTCTCTTGTAGGAGATGTCGTACTTTGAACTATTTCACTTCAAGGACATGCTCGCTTGAATGTGACTTGAATGGCACGCTCGCTTGATTTGTTGTTGATTGCACTTGCTAGAGTTGTAAAATTTTCTCGCTTAAACTCTGGAATTCACGCTCGCTTGATGACGATCGCGTTTGTTTAAGCACTTACTTGACTTACTTGATGACTTTACGCTCACTTGAAGGAATAGCCACGCTCGCTTGATGTCAATCTCAACTTGCTTGATTGGTGTTAGAGTTGAACTTGTTTGGTTGCTTTGATGATCTTCACTTTGGCTCGCTTGAAAGTTTGAACCTTGTACAATTTTGACACAAATTGCTTGAATGAATACTCACGCTCGCTTGCAGGAGATGTGAACTTGTTGTTTGTTTCATTTGGAGTTAAAACTCATGGACTCACTTGATTGTGCTTTAAAGGAAGGGTGTCGAACACTGTCGAAAATGCACCCAAAAAGCTTACAATGATTTTAATGACTCACATAAAACAAAGAATTCATTTGTCTTAATTTGACTAAGTGGAAGAGAATTGACGCACTTGACTTCTGATCAAATCAAAATGTGGGTGTTGGTTTCAACCGAGAATGCACCCTTACAATTCAATGTAATTTGAGTTTGATTACAAGTTCAATAAATTTGTTTGCAAGAATGTTGATGTAGACTTTGTTTTGAAATACTGGAGTTTGCAGATTCATGAACTTGATTGTATTGAGTGAATTTGTTTGTTGAGGTAGAATGCCCATGTTGAAAACTTTGATGAGTTGTTGTATGTGTGATCTTGATTATCCTTCCTTGAAGCTATTTTGTTACAAGTGTTGTGCTTGCTTTATGTATGAGATATTAGATGAAATTATTGATGTGTCACAACTAGACACAGATAAAAAAAAAACAACATGAAGCCATAAAAAAATCATGTGCCATAAAACACACATGGTGTACCTAAGATCCCCTTATTCAATTTCGGGCGGATCCAGGACACATCAACACCAAAAAAAAATGATATCTTTATTAATCACTGAGTACATCTGAAGCAATGATAATGCCAAGCTGACCCTTTGAAACAGCTCGCCTTCAAAATCGGAATGGATAGTGACACCCTCTCAAAGTAAAACAATACTTTGAATTACAACAACTTTCCCTTGTCACTCCAAATACAAAATATTTATCGCTCCAAAATTTTTAAAAAAATTCACGTTATCACTCCACACCATCACTTCAAAACTCGGCATTCAACTTATTGCTCCAAATTTAAAAAAAACCTTATTTCTCCACAAATGGTATAAATCCCTTATTACTCCAAAAAAATTACATTGGAAAAAACATCTTATTACTCCACGCACTTATCATTCCAAATTTTTTATTTATTTAAAAAACACATCTCCCCAACATATATTAAAGCATTTTTACATACCTCCCTTTCAAAAATTTCCATAAAATATTCTTCTACACCTCTTTTGTTTTTAAATATTAGTCTTCTTCTTTTTTTACGCATGAACTAATATATTCCAATATATGAAAAGGTGCCCACTTAAACATTCAAACCATAAACTTCATGCCTTGAAAACAAAACGACTATTGCAAATTTTACCTTTGACTTCCAGGCAGGAAAGTATTCCCCATTGTAGATTTTCACGGTGAAGGCTCCTCCACGGTGGCTATACACTGGCTCTGAAGAACAGTTCGGGCCCTACAGCATGGCCGATCTTGGCTCCGCCTTGCCTACTGGTTCTGCAGCTTTAAGTGCTGAGGACCGTGCTGGTTTGGTCAATGCTTTGAAGGATAAGTTGCAACATCTTGCTGGACAGCAAGCTGGTTTTCTTGATTCTCTTTCACCCTCTCACTCTGAGCTGCTCTCGTAGCCACCTCAGTTCAAATCCTCGGAGCGCAAGAAAGATAACAAAAAATAACATATATATTTGAACCCAGAAATCTTCCTCTACGCACATCAACCCCGCACTTCTAGAGAACAAATTTACAACAAGAAACTGAGCTCGATCTAAGCACACAGATTATAATTTATTACTCTGATAAACCAAAATACAACCATCAGCAGTGGAAGTTCACATCGGCCATTAGCCGCACAAATCTCGTCAAAAGGAATACCGAAAACTGCCTTCCATTGAACAAAATTTCATGTGACAACTCCTAGATCAGCCAAAAAATTATGCAATTTGAAGCCCAACTCAATTTGTTTCAGGTAGGAAAAAACAAATTGGAAAAGATGCAGGCCACGAGATTCCAACACCAGACGTCTTGAGCTCAAGGCTTCGCAATTGCCTGGAAGTTTCACATATTTTTTCAGAGAAATTTCTTACTGATAGCGTTGGGAGTCGAAATCTCAAATTGGGCGGGGCTAAGAAAGATAATGTCCCTCCATATATTGAACCACAATCGATATTCACAAATGTTTTCTGAGAGATTTCTTGGTGAAGAAACTCGAGAATCTCCAGTCACGAGTTGAAATTTTTGAAATGGGGCTAAGTAAGCTGAATCTAATCCATACACTGAACATTAAGACAAAAGCGTCCCCCAAAAGAGGAGCACAGAAGAATGAGAGAACCGCACCTGCAACGATCTATTTGAATATCGTATAGTTGACCCAGAAACGAGAGCCAAAACCATATGGGTTCATTAAAAATCCTGAAAACCCTAGGTTGTGCACAGTGATATTCCTCCAACATTAGAAGGGTTTCACCGATAAATAAGACAGATTTTATCAGAAGGAGGGACGAAGGCAGTACTTGATCATCTACTGTGTGAAGCAGAAAACAATGCTCAGATCATCGCTGCTAGTACATCCATTCGATCATTCCTTTAAGCACATCACAACACAAATTTCAAACTATGAATACAAGATAAAATTAGATGATAAAATATATGATTTTGTGGCAGAAGATGACTATGCCAATCTAGTCACAAAACGTCGTGTAGCTATCAAGGATTTCTTGGTGGACGATGGCGGCCTCGGCTACGATTCTGGCGGTCGGTTTCCTTAGTTTTGCGGCTCCTTCCCACACGGTAACTCCTTAATGCGAATTAGTGGCTCGAACGAAGTAGCAGCAAGCCTTTCCCACCGGACTCTATACTTTCAGACAGCTTCGATTTTTTTTTTATATTTTCACACAGACTTCACTACTTCCTCAATAACCCTATAGCTCTGATACCACATAATAAAAGAAATTAACTCAAAGAGATTACAGAAAAGCACACATAATAACCAGAGACACAATATTGGCGGAAAAAGGCTGAAGCCTCATGCTTCTCTCTCACTTTCATTCATCAAAATAATTGAATATAGTGTTACAAATAAATAGATGAGAGACAGTGTTCTCAAGATAGTGTGTTCTATCTTGGACACTTTTGGTTGAGATAATTTCTCCTTTGGTTGAGATAATTTCTCACCAGGCACACACCAATATAGGAGTTACCTAAACTAACTCCTATCTTAGAGGAACAACCCAAGAGTTAGGCACAAATTCCTAACTTGGAATATTTAATTAATTAATTTATTTTTCGATTTATTATTGTTTTATGAGAGAGGCTAACAGTTAAACTAGAAAACACATTATTACAAATATAGTAAACCGATAATAAATAACAATACCAATAGAAAATTGTTCAATGTAAAACATCTTCGAGGAGAGGCCTCACTATCATGCTCTTTAACGTAAATAAAATCAATACCGTTCATGAGATTCGAATTTCTGGAAAGTCTTGTCACCTCGCAATTTCAACAACATGGTTTCCTTCAAAGACACATATTTCTGCTCTAGATTCTTCTCCTTTCAAACCCTCTAGTTTTGCTAAAAATTGCTTCTACTTTTCTTCCTCCCCCACCCTGCACTATGGTATTTGGATTTCCATGGTTTGGAGGGCAAGAGCTGTCTCAAGCAACCAATATATTTCTCTATCATTTAAATAATGTAGAAATACATTTAATGTCCAAACATTGAACAGAGGGAAACCTTGACATGATGGGTTGGGAGCTCCCACAAACTAAAACCAATTATAGAGTTTTAGAGGATGGAAAGCCCTTCAATCTCTTTCCTCTTTTAACTTTTTTACACAGTTCAATCTGATGGTTTCTCCACTATATTAACTGAAAGCGTGTAAATAATTGGACCATGATGAACTTGACATAATACTACAGATATTTCAATCTGATGGTTCCTCCACTGACAACGAAACACTTCTCCATGTTAAATTTCCAAATAGGAATCAAGTGCTACACTATGGTAGTGAACAAATCTCCCACTAAGTGTTTCAGGCCACATGACCATTTCTCACTTTAATACAAAATATATTTAGTAGAAAGACTCTTGGCTGGGGTCTATTAAGAAACCCTAATCGTACAAGGGTTGGAACCCCAATTCATACCTAGAGAAAGACAATCAAAGCGTCAAGGACAGGAACCCGATAGCCATAATATAATGAGACCGCAAACCCAAAATTCCGTGACTAGAGTTGTAAGCAGTCAAACCTAACAATCCATAGAAGAAAAAACAAAGATTAGCAGAATTCATGGCTGGGTAGGGCGGCATAAAGCCCTAAATAAATAACAAAAGTGAAAGGAACGAGTTGGGAAATTCAATTTGCTGGCCAATGGATTTTCCCAATCTGCAAAAGGAGAATTCGTGTTCTTAGAATCAACTTACTGTAAGGAAGTACAGTAACCCTCACCAAGAAGTAGGGTATTATACTTGTGCAACTGTACATAAGTCTGTAAAGAAAACCTTTGCGTTACTATAGTTAGAAATAAAATAACCTATTTCAACCAAATACCTAAATGAATAAGGGACATATAAAAAAATTACCTTTGCTATTAGCTGGTTTTACAAAACTAAATGACACATCTCTCATAGCTGCAAAGTAAAACCACCTCTGGAAGATGGGAGAAGCTGCATGGAAGAAGGCAGAGGTAGTTATAACCCTACTAACGACAATATGTAATTAAGAGAAACGAATCTCTGTGTAAATTCTATTATAACCCCACTAAAGGCAATCTGTAATTTTGTAGTGAGTAAACATCGACATATGACAAATTTTTACATAAATACAGCTCTTGTTCAACAGGATCACTGGGTTTAGCTAATATTTCTATGCTGTGTTCAATGGGATCTCTAAGATCGTTGGGAATCTTTTCGGTGGGTTATGGAAGTAGAGGCAGTCATCCAGGTGCATGATTTCAGAGACTATTGCGAGTCAATTTCTGATGTTGCGGTACCAAACATCTTCGAGGAAAGGATCCACTATCATGCTCTTTAATGCAAATAAAATCAATACCGTTCAGGAGATTCCAATTTCTGGAAAGTCTTGTCACCTCCCAATTTCAACAACACAGTTTCCTTCAATGACGCATATTTCTGCTCTAGATTCTACTCCTTTCAAACCCTCCAGTTCTACTAAAAACTTCTTGCACTTTTCTTCCCCCCACACAATGCACTGTGGTATTTGTATTTCCATGGTTTGGAGGGCAAGAGTTGTCTCAAGCAACCAGTATATCACAGCCATTTCTCTATCATTTAAATAACGTAGAAACACATTTACTGTCCAAACATTGAACAGAGGGAAATCTTGACATGATGGGTTGGGAGCTCCCACAAACTAAAACCAGTCACAGAGTTTTAGAGGATGGAAAACCCTTCAATCTCTTTACTCTTTTTTCTTTTTTACACAGATTTCAATCTGATGGTTTCTCCACTGAATTAACTGAAAGCGTGTAAATAATTGGAGAATGATGAACTTGATAGAATACTACACAGATTTCAATCTTATGTTTTCTCCACTGACAAAGAAACATTTCTCCATGTTAAATTTCCAAATAGGAATCAAGTACTACACTATGGTAGTGAACAAATCTCCCACTAAGTGTTTCAGTACGCACGACCATTTCTCATTCAATACAAAATAAATTTAGTAGAAAGACTCTTGGCTGGGGTCTATTAAGAAACACTAATCGTACATGGGTTGGAACCCCAATTCAGAACTAGATAAAGACAATCAAAGTGTCAAGGATAGGAACCTGGCAGCCATAAGATAATGGGACCACATACCCAAAATTTCATGCCTAGAGTTGTAAGCGGTCAAACCTAACAATCCATAGAAGAAAAAATAAAGATTAGTAGGATTCATGGGTGGGTAGGGTGGCATAAAGCCCTAAATAAATAACAAAAGTTAAAGGAACGAGTTGGGAAATTCAATTTGCTGGTCAATCGATTTTCCTAATCTGCAAAAGGAGAATTCGTGTTCTTGGAATCAAGTTACTGTAAGGAAGTACAGTAACCCTCACCAGGAAGTAGGGTATTATCCTTATGCAACCATACATAAGTCTGTAAAGAAAACCTTTGCGTTAATGTAGTTCGAAATAAAATAAACTATATCAACCAAATACATGAACGAATAAGGGACATAGAAACAAATTACCTTTGCTATTAGCTGGTTTTATAAAACTAAATGACACAACTCTCATAGCTACAGAGTAAAACCACCTCTGCAAGATGGAGACATTGCATGGCAGAAGGCATAGGTAGTTATAACCCGACTAACGTCAATTTGTAATTTATGAGAAACGAATCTCTGTGTAAATTCTATTATAACCCAACTAATGGAAATCTGTAATTTTGTAGTGAGTAAACATCGACATATGACAATTTTTTACATAAATACAACTCTTGTTCAACAGGATCACTGGGTTTAGGTGATATTTCTTTGTTGTGTTCAATGGGATCTCTGAGATCATTGGAAATCTTTTCGGTGGGTTATGGAAGTAGAGGTGCTCAGCCAAGTGCATGATTTCAAAGACTGTGGCGACTCAATTTCTGACTTTGTGGTACCAATAAATTGTCCTATGTAAAACATCTTCGAGGAGAGGCTCCACTATCATGCTCTTTAACGCAAATAAAATCAATACCATTCATGAGATTAGAATTTCTGGAAAGTCTTCTCACCTCCCAATTTCAACAACACAGTTTCCTTCAATGACGTGTATTTCTGCTCTAGATTCTACTCCTTTCAAACCCTCTAGTTCTGCTAAAAACGGCTTCTACTTTTCTTCCTCCCTCACCTTGCACTGTGGTATTTGGATTCCATGGTTTGGAGGGCAAGAGCTATCTCAAGCAACCAATATATCATAGCCATTTCACTATCATTTAAATAATGTAGAAACACATTTACTGTCCAAACATTGAATGGAGGGAAATCTTGACATGATGGGTTGGAAGCTCCCATAAACTAAAACTAGTCACGGAGTTTTAGAGGATGGAAAGCCCTGCAATCTCTTTCCTCTTTTTTATTTTTTACACAGATTTCAATCTGATGGTTTCTCCACTAAATTAACTGGAGGCGTGTAAATAATTGGACCATGATGAACTTGAGAGAATACTACACAAATTTCCATCTGATGTTTTCTCCACTGACAAAGAAACATTTCTCCATGTTAAATTTCTAAATAGGAATCAAGTGCTACACTATGGTAGTGAACAAATCTCCCACTAAGTGTTTCAGGCCGCACGACCATTTCTCACTTTAATACAAAATATATTTAGTACAAAGACTCTTGGCTGGGGTCTATTAAGAAACCCTAATCATACAAGGGTTGGAACCCCAATTCATACCTAGAGAAAGACAATCAAAGCGTCAAGGACTGTTAAGAGCTGTCTCAAGCAACCAGTATATCACAACCATTTCTCTATCATTTAAATAACGTAGAAACACATTTACTGTCCAAACATTGAACAGAGGGAAATCTTGACATGATGGGTTGGGAGCTCCCATAAACTAAAACCAGTCACAGAGTTTTAGAGGATGGAAAGCCCTTCAATCTCTTTCCTCTTTTTTCTTTTTTACACAGATTTCAATCTGATGGTTTCTCCACTGAATTAACTGAAAGCGTGTAAATAATTGGAGCATGATGAACTTGAAAGAATACTACACAGATTTCAATCTAATGGTTTCTCCACTGACAGAGAAACATTTCTCCATGTTAAATTTCCAAATAGGAATCAAGTACTACACTATGGTAGTGAACAAATCTCCCACTAAGTGTTTCAATCCACACGACCATTTGTCATTTAATACAAAATAAATTTAGTAGAAAGACTCTTGGCTGGGGTCTATTATGAAACCCTAATCATACATGGGTTGGAACCCGAATTTAGACCTAGAGAAAGACAAGCAAGGCGTCAAGGACAGGAACCTGGCAGCCATAAGATAATGGGACCACATACCCAAAATTTCATGCCTAGAGTTGTAAGCGATCAAATCTAACAATCCATAGAAGAAAAAATAAAGATTAGCAGAATTTGTGGGTGGGTAGTGTGGCATAAAGCCCTAAATAAATAACAAAAGTTAAAGGAATGAGTTGGGAAATTCAATTTGCTGGTCAATGGATTTTCCCAATCTGTAAAAGGAGAATTCGTGTTCTTGGAATCAACTTACTGTAAGGAAGTACAGTAACCCTCACCAAGAAGTAGGGTATTATACTTATGCAACCATACATAAGTCTGTAAAGAAAACCTTTGCGTTACTGTAGGTCAAAATAAAATAAACTATATCAACCAAATACTTGAATGAATAAGGGACATAGAAACAAATTACCTTTGCTATTAGCTAGTTTTATAAAACTAAATGACACATCTCTCATAGCTGCAGAGTAAAACCAACTCTCGAAGATGGAGACGTTGCATGGCAGAAGGCAGAGGTAGTTATAACCCCACTAACGCTAATCTGTATTTAAGAGAAATGAATCTCCGTGTAAATTCTATTATAACCCCACTAACGACAATCTGCAATTTTGTAGTGAGTAAACATCGACATATGACAAATTTTTACATAAATACAACTCTTGTTCAACAGGATCACTGGGTTTAGCTGATATTTCTATGTTGTGTTCAATGGGATCTCTGAGATCATTGGAAATCTTTTCGGTGGGTTATGGAGGTAGAGGTGCTCAGCCAAGTGCATGATTTCAGAGACTGTTGCAACTCAATTTCTGACTTTGTGGTACCAATAGCAAACTGTCCAACATAAAACATCTTGAAGGAGAGGCTCCACTATCATGCTCTTTAACGCAAATAAAATCAATACCGTTCATGAGATTCGAATTTCTAGAAAGTCTTGTCACCTCCCAATTTCAACAACATGGTTTCCTTCAATGACGCGTATTTCTACTCTAGATTCTACTCCTTTCAAACCCTCTAGTTCTGCTAAAAATTGCTTCTACTTTTCTTCCTCCCTCACCCTGCACTGTGGTATTTGGATTTCCATGGTTTGGAGGGCAAGAGCTATCTCAAGAAACCAATATATCACAGCCATTTCTCTATCATTTAAATAATGTAGAAACACATTTACTGTCCAAACATTGAATGGAGGGAAATGTTGACATGATGGGTTGGGAGCTCCCATAAACTAAAACCAGTCACGGAGTTTTAGAGGATGGAAAACCCTTCAATCTCTTTCCTCTTTTTTATTTTTTACACAGATTTCAATCTGATGGTTTCTCCACTAAATTAACTGGAAGTGTGTAAATAATTGGACGATGATGAACTTGACAGAATACTACATAGATTTCCATCTGATGGTTTCTCCACTGACAAAGAAACATTTCTCCATGTTAAATTTCCAAATAGGAATCAAGTGCTACACTATGGTAGTGAAGAAATCTCCCACTAAGTGTTTTAGGCCGAATGACCATTTCTCATTTTAATACAAAATAAATTCACTAGAAAGACTCTTGGTTGGGGTCTATTAAGAAACCCTAATCGTACATGGGTTGGAACCCCAATTCAGACCTAGAGAAAGACAATCAAAGCATCAAGGACAGGAACCTAGCAGCCATAAGATAATGGGACTGCATACCGAAAATTTTGTGCCCAGAGTTGTAAGCAGCAAACCTAACAATCGATAGAAGAAAAGAAAAGATTAGTAGAATTCATGGCTGGGTAGGGCGGCATAAAGCCCTAAATAAATAACAAAAGTGAAAGGAATGAGTTGGGAAATTGAATTTGCTGGCAAATGGATTTTCCCAATCTGCAAAAGCAGAATTGGTGTTCCTGGAATCAACTTACTGTAAGGAAGTACAGTAACCCTCACTAGGAAGTAGGGTATTATCCTTGTGCAACCGTACATAAGTTTGTAAAGAAAAAATTTGTGTTACTGCAGTTCGAAATAAAATAACCTATATCAGCCAAATACCCTAAATGAATAAGGGACATAGAAACAAATTACCTTTGCTATTAGCTGGTTTTACAAAACTAAATGACACATCTCTCATAGCTGCAGAGTAAAACCACCTTTGGAAGATGGGAGAAGCTGCATGGTAGAAGGCAGAGGTAGTTATAACCCCACTAATGACAATTTGTAATTAAGAGAAACAAATCTCTGTGTAAATTCTATTATAAACCCACTAACGACAATCTATAATTTTGTAGTGCGTAAACATCGACATATGACAAATTTTTACATAAATACAACCCTTGTTCAACAGGATCACTGGGTTTAGATGATATTTCTATCTTGTTTTCAATGGGATCTTGAGATCGTTGGGAATCTTTTCGGTGGGTTATGGAAGTAGAGGGGCTCAGCCAGGTGCGTGGTTTTAGAGACTGTTGCGACTCGATTTCTGACGTTGTGGGTGCCGCCTTAATAAATCGTATATAGACTATTTTCTCCCGAAGAGGCCCATCCCCATATTCAATCCCAAAAAGCACGTTGGAGTGGTCCCTCAGGCAATTTGTATAATGCCCTCAAACCAGGGGCCTTCATAACTGGGCTACTTGGTGCACGCCTCTACTTCTATAACCCACCTTCAATTTCATTAATGCCACTAAAAGCAACCCTGCAAAACCACTTCCTAGCCAACAAGGACTATGAGTGACAAAATATTAAAAAATATAACCTGAAAAAGAGAAGAAATGGGTATCAATATCAAACTCCAATTAAAACACCCAAGTCAATAAAAAAAAGCCTAAAATCTCTTCAGCAAAGAATCCCACCCACCCCATTGAATGAGAGTTAGATTGCTGAATAGGAATTCTTGTCTACAACAAAATGGACGCAGATACATACCTCAACCCTTATTCCTCTCCTATTATCTCTGACTAATGAGTGCGATATGGGAAAACCTCGTATAAAATATTGTTAGGAATTGTAACAGAATAACTAGAAATTGCCCCAAAAGGTGCAAAAAGTGGTCGTAGGCTTGTTAATTTGGAAAATTTGTATAAGAAATGTATTTATAGACATGTATGGTATATGTTTTGCATTTTTGAAAGTAGCAAGGTCAACTTTTGAAGACGAAAAGTTGTTAATTTGGAAAATTTGTATAAGAAATGTATTTATAGACATGTATGCCATATGTTTTGCATTTTCGAAAATAGCAAGGTCAACTTTTGAAGACTAAAAGTGATGCATTAGATCTGGCCTTTAATTGAATTTAACTATTATCCATGCCCCAATTGAAAACTATAGAAATTATATTTATATTTTGTTTTAATATTTATACATTTTAATTTAAAATAAAGCAATTGTTTAGTAGTGTTATAAATTATTTTATTTTATGTAAAATAATGTACCCGTTCATTCTCTCTTCTTTTATTCACCTTTTAACTTTCATCATAACATTTAAATATAATTAACTAATTAACATAATTTATAATTACTAATTAACATAATTTATAATTATTGTTTAAATATAAATCCATAAATTCAGTGTAACACCACTATTCTATAATATTGCATGTGATGTCTAATCTAATTATACCAATGTAGGCACAAATTCAACAAGATTCGTTTCTGGCATTGAAAAATAATTTATTAAACAAGCTGAATTTTTAAGTGTTTCAACAAAGGAAAGAAAAGAACCTAAACTAATCCATTATCATGTGCTTTGCAAATCTAATTACCAAATTATTAAAACAATAGAAAATTTGAATGTAAATTCCACGCAAAGGAGAGTAAATATGAAATTATTAGATCGTAGCATTTTAAAAAAACAAATAGCCTAAATAGTGTTTTTTATGATCTGTCGAACATAAACTTCATGTCACCGAAATTAAATACAAAATTATTAAACCAGCAGAAATTTGTTTGTGGAGAGTTAGATCGTAGCATTTTAAAAAAACAAATAGCCTAAATAGTGTTTTTTATGATCTATCGAACATAAACTTCATGTCACCGAAATTAAATACAAAACTATTAAACCACCAGAAATTTGTGGAGAGTTTAAGATGTAGTGTCAAAGAATTTAAAGAAACCTTGATAGAAAATTAATGGTCATTAAATTAATTAGATGTTCAAGATTGACAAATTTATACATTATATGAATATTGTTAGGCCAACTTGTTCTAGTAAAAAAATTTGTTAATTAATTGTGAAATGAATATTGTTAAAATTTTAATATTAATGGTCAGATGAATATTGTTAAAAATTATTAACATTATTAATAATTTTTCACTCAAATAACAAAATTAATTAGATATAACCATTTAAAAAATAAAGTGAAGAAAATATATATTTTTTAAATAATATTTAATAAAAAATTTAAAAAATATAAGTAAAATCTTAAAAACTATAATATTAAATATTAAGTGAAAATTTTAAACCTAGTTACAGTATCATTACAAAATAATAATGATTTCGATGTATAACTTTTAGATTTTTATTAAGAAAAGCAAAATATGATGTTGGTCACTTACCAAAACCAAACAAAAACCTGAAATTTTTTTAAAGTATTTCATATTAAAAAAATTAAATAAATAAATTTTTAATCTGTGAAAAAACAATTATAT
>APFE030561688.1:164036-176537 GCA_000404065.3 Pinus taeda | reverse complement strand
TAAAGTTTATATTATAATAAATATAAAATATAATTAACTAATTAACATAATTTATAATTATTGTTTAAATATAGATCCATAAACTCAGTGTAACACCACTATTCTATAATATTGCATGTGATGTCTAATCTAATTATACCAATGTAGGCACAAATTCAACAAGATTCGTTTCCGGCATTGAAAAAATAATTTATTAAACGAGCTGAATTTTATAAGTGTTTCAACAAAGGAAAGAAAAGAACCTAAACTAATCCATTATCATGTGCTTTGCAAATCTAATTACCAAATTATTAAAACAATAGAAAATTTGAATGTAAATTCCACGCAAAGGAGAGTAAATATGAAATTATTAGATCGTAGCATTTTAAAAAAACAAATAGCCTAAATAGTGTTTTTTATGATTTGTCGAACATAAACTTCATGTCACCGAAATTAAATACAAAAATTAAATACAAAATTATTAAACCAGCAGAAATTTGTGGAGAGTTAGATCGTAGCAGTTTAAAAAAACAAATAGCCTAAATAGTGTTTTTTATGATCCGTTGAACATAAACTTCATATCACCAAAATTAAATACAAAATTATTAAACCAACAGAAATTTGTGGAGAGTTTAAGATGTTGTGTCAAAGAATTTAAAAAAACCTTGATAGAAAATTAATGGTCATTAAATTAATTAGATGTTCAAGATTGACAAATTTATACATTATATGAATATTGTTAGGCCAACTTGTTCTAGTAAAAAAATTTGTTAATTAATTGTGAAATGAATATTGTTAAAATTTTAATATTAATGGTCAGATGAATATTGTTAAAAATTATTAACATTATTAATAATTTTTCACTCAAATAACAAAATTAATTAGATATAACCATTTAAAAAATAAAGTGAAGAAAATATATATTTTTTAAATAATATTCTATTAAAAAATTTTAAAATTAAGTAATCTTAAAACTATAATATTAAAATATAAGTGAAAACTTTAAAACCTATTTTTACAGTATCATTACAAAATAATGATTTCGATGTATAACTTTTAGATTTTTATGAAGAAAAGTGAAATATGATGTTGATCACTTACCAAAACCAAACAAAAAACCTCAATTTTTTTTTTAAGTATTTCACATTAAAAAAATTTAAATAAAGAAATTTTTAATCTGTAAAAAAACAATTATATAAACAAATGTATCTATTAAAAATGTATTTTAAACATTAAAAAATCATAATCTTGCTTAAATCCTCACATTTTTTTTATTTTTTTTATAAATTAAACTAAACCTTTAATATATATAACTCTACTTGTTTTAAATAATATTTTAAAATAATAACCAGTTATTATTATTTTTTAATTTCAAATAAATAATGATGATGATGGTGGTGCTTAATGTCCAATGGGACCAAATTTTGGTCTATAGGACCTAAAGAAACAAATTATTTGGTTTGATTTAAGATTTTATTCCTATGCTAAAAAAGCATGGAGAGAAGCTTCCCCCCGAGCCCACTATAATTTTGACATCGTAAAAGGCTAGCAAGAAGGTCAGTATTGCTACAAAGATTATGAAACTGAGATTTAATGTGATTGTATGCTGGGCACTCTAAGAGGAAGTGGTTTTCATCCTCGATGTTCCTCGATGTTCCTATTCTCACAGAGATGGGAGATCCTTTCTATCCATGGTGTTTTAGGAACTGCCCAATAACTTGTTTCACTATGGAGCTCATGAGAGTTCGTTCTATATTAATTTTCTTCTTTGAGCTAGTTAAAACAGAGAGATACTTTTGATCTTCTAGGGTGGGTTTGATGACCTTCTTATAATAACTTAATTTGCTTTTAGCTGCTAAATCTTTCTCACACCACATTTTTCTTTGAACTTAGAAGTAACAATATTTTTAATGTTATTAATGTTTTGCAATGCATCATTCTCGTTGATCTCCTAAAGGTTTAACCTTGTGTCTTTATACCATCCCCGCTTCAGCCTTAGGTGGTTTTGGCGTGGTTTTGGCTAGAATTTAAGCTAATTTAGGAAGTCTACTATCTCCTATGTTATTGAGTTTGATTTAATTTATTTTAAAAATATAATTTGTTAAAAAATATTAAACTAAAAATTTTATTATATTTTTAAAGTCTGATTTAATTTAAAAAATATAATTGGTTCGAAAATATTAACAAACTCACCATTAAAAGCTTTTTATTATAAGTTTTAATCTTCTTACCACGTGGATATTTGGAACCCTCAAAATAATTAATTGGAAAACTACTATTTATTTTGGCCCATTAAATTTTTTTTGTTATAAGTTTTAATCTTCTTACTGCGTGGATATTTGGAACTCTCAAAATAATTAATAGGAAAACTACTATTTATTTGGGCCCGATGTAAAGTAAAACTTGACTATTTATCTAAATATGATATAAAATGCATTTATATCTTTTATTATTTAATAAAGATTATATAGTGGTATTGTAAGTGACTATTTATTTAAACATGATATAAAATGCATTTATATCTTTTTTATTTATTTAATAAAGATTATATAGTGGAATTGTATGTTAGGAAAAACTTGATTATCAATTTAAATATGATATAAAATGCATTTATATATTTTCTTAATAAAAATTGCTATATAGTGGCATTGTAAGTAAAACATGAGCTTAAATATTTAGCTTTCCATTAAAGTTTCACCATAATGCCCATAATTTTAATCATGGGCAAATTTTATGCTTAAGAATTTAGATTAGTACATAATAGTAACATAATAAATATGCGCCAAAAACTCCAGCCTCCCACACTTCAAAATAATATTACCAAGAAAGAATAAGAGGAATAATCAAAAACTCCAGCCTCCCCACTTCAAAATAATATTACCACGAAAGAAAGAATACAGAAGAATAGTAAGTCTATGTAAAAAACTCCAGCCTCCCACATTTCAAAATAATATTACCAAGAAATAATACATAGGAATAATACAAAGGAATTCCTTTTCATGGATAGAGGTTTAATAAATTAATAAGACTCTTCAAAAAAAATTCAGAACAAAACAAAACCCTACAAAAGTTTTAGTTTATTGGAATCATAGAAGGAAATATAACATACATGGGATGGACTTTATGCCATGTCAGCAAAGGACTGCAGTCTCTGCTTCTGAGCAAAGGACTCCGATCTCTGCTTCCTGACATTCTGTTGAGGAGGGCATAGTGGTGGTGAAAATATCTGCAATAGTGATTTCTTGGTACCCAGTTTTCCCTTTTGCAAACCCGTACTACCCACTTATTTTATCTTCCAAACGACAAAATTCTTCAGAACCCCGACTAACAAATCTTAGATAACAATTGCAATCAATACGGTGAGAATATTTCACAAGCATTGTCAATCCATATGAATGCCTTTCACCATGCATAACCACACAAAATGGAAATTATAAACTCATAGAATGAAGAAGAAATAATAATAGCCTTTAAATAGAATCCAAACATAGAGTTGATAATACAATTCCATATGAAAATAAGAGTCTGTTAACAGGATTGTTTACAGGAAAACTATCTCCAAAACATGTATGTTCATGAAAATAAGAGTCTGTTAACAGGATTGTTTGCAGGAAAAATATATGCAAAACACGTATATTTGTTCTAACTTTTACGAGAACCCAAAAATATTAAAAAGATAAAACTCTTAACTATGGCCAGTACTTATCTACTAATTTGCAAAACATAATCCTTAGAAATAGACCCACA
The DNA here is from genome assembly GCA_000404065.3 of Pinus taeda. Lineage (NCBI taxonomy): Eukaryota > Viridiplantae > Streptophyta > Pinopsida > Pinales > Pinaceae > Pinus > Pinus taeda. The sequence goes on along the minus strand of APFE030561688.1, from coordinate 172,811 downwards.
TGGATATTACATTAATGCAAACAATCAAGGATGGGAGCCGGACGTTAGGGAGAAAGTCAAGGTCACTGAGCTTCTTCGGCTTTTCTTCTCCAAGACGACGAGATATGAAATCACTGGTCTTTATCTTCACCTCAACTGCCCAAAAGCCGACCTGGCGCACCACCCAAAGCCTTCGATTGTTCTAGCACCAGAGCCTTCCATCGTCTCGTCTCCTCCATGGACTTTAAGTGGCTAAAAATTGAGCCTTCCCCCTTTATATCAGACACCGTATCTTCCAATTTGACACCATTGTGGGCTTTACTGAAGGAATCATTTATACTCTCATGGGTGGACTGCAAATTTCGGGGATCACAAATGTCATGGGTTTGCGGGCCGTCCTAGTCCTCTTCCTTGGAGAATATTGTTGGGATCATACTGAAATTAACATTTGCACTGCTTGATTTCCTTTCCAAAAGAGAAATTGCGGAAATGAAGGAATCGATCAAGAAGATGTTCAGTTAGAATTTATATGGAAACCTTCGAGAAAAGGAAAGAAACGAAGCCCATGTTTTGTTCCAGATTTGCGAGTAGGATGTATAGAATATCCACGAAAGGATTGTTGATTTGGAATTGGCAGTAAATATTATGCAATTACCGGTCATGCCATTAAGAGAGTCTCAGTGGTGCACCATAAAACTCATATTCAATGCTATAAACTCCACGAAACACTGAAACGGATTGTCCTGGAACTCCTGCCTAAAATACTCTGGTGTAAAATGAGTGGCATAGATGTCGAATGGAAATGAGAAAAAGTGATGCGAGTGGCAACTTCTAGGTACATAGATCGACACCTGCAAACACTGTGACTTCCAGGGATCGACACGGCAAACCCAACACTTAACAAAAATGTCACAGATGTCGAGCTTAAATCGAAAAGGTAGACAAAAACCCTGATTCAAAAGGAAGGCCTAACGGCCTAACTATTTTCAATCCGACGACAGACTCTCTTCTAATCATCTAACACTAAAATCAACGGCCGATAAGGGTACAGGTGGCTTGGGAGGGGATTTCTTCCCAGAGGGAACGCCTTATGGCGTAATTAATAATAAATCTCTCATTAATATAATTTATCTAATAATACCTTAACAATAGTAATAAAAGCAAGACTAATAATTACCTTAACATATGTAATAATTTGAATAATAGGTCTCCTAACAATAATAATAAATGTATTTTTTATAAGAATAATATTAATACCTTCCTTTAGTTGGTTTGGTTTTAAAAGCAAACCCATTTTATCTTGAAATGCAAAACAAGCACCATGATCGACGCATGTCATGAGAAATGCTAAGGGTACAAAAGACAAAGTTGTAAAAATTAGGGCCAAACTCCATAGGATTGAGGGATAGGGATAAATGTACCAAACTCTTTTTTGACGATCTTCAACAACAACAGGAGTTTGAATACATCAAATCTATTCAGATTAACAAATGTAGGTTCATTAAGAATAAAGAGATTTTTCAAAATATTGTAGCCTACCACAAGCTGATTTCACATCCATCACTTCAATGAGAAGTTTAATGAAGCATCATGGAGAGATGACTCTTCTTACAACCAGTTTCTTTTTCTAATTTTGAAAACAAACTCCAACTAGAAAACCATGGGGAGGACCAAAAGGAAAATACTTTTTGGAAGTAGAGGAAGAAGTTGGTCATCACCTTCAATATTGTTAGCACATGATAAGGAAGATCTATATATATTGTCAAGAATATTCTCATGTTCCCACTGCTCTTCTGCAACTAACTTTATCTCCAACATTGTTGCACAAGCAATCAATGTCCAATATGTTGCAACTAACTTTATCTCCAACATTGCTGCACAAGAAATCAATGTCCAATATGCTAGCAGTTTCTATGCTTGCAAATATATAGTCTTATGATTAAACAATTATCGTTTCCAAGATAGCAATCAAGAGTTTTATATGTGGGTTGTGCTAGCAGTTTCTATTCTTGAATCCATGGGTAGCCTACATAGTCAAATTTTCCTCATGCATATACCTACAACTGAAACATCTTTTGCTGGTTGCATAATTTTAAACTACTACTGTCTCCTGCTTTCACTTTTTGCTGCAAACTTCCTTCTTACTTGACCTTTCCAGTTTTTAACAATAAAGTTTTGATTCTTTTCCTAAATGGGTTTAGGTTTCTCATCAGGCTTAGTTTCTTGTGTTAACCTTGTCTTACAATTTCAGTCCCTTGAACGTTTATCATGAAAATATTTATTAATAAAATCATAGCGAAAAATAAATATAATCTTAGTGGTAATCTCATGTGGTAGTTCAACTTCAACTACTTATAATGCATTTTCATTTTCTTCCAGGTTCTTCTTGTGTGTATGTATATAAAGAAGATAATAAGCTTGAGGCACTGGATATGATATGACAGTTTTATATCTGGGCTACATTATGATTCTAGGTACTGAACCCAAGGTTTTTAATTATGGAATTGAGTTTGGTGTTGACAATTGCAAATTTGACAAAGTTGTTTGGAGAGACATAGATATGACAAATGTGTGTTGGAAGTTGTTTCCAGAACCACCTAATCTTTCTACATTGACATAAACAGAGGGTGGAGACAAGACTGGTGCAGACGTGAGATTTATAGATTAGGGACCTATTCATATGGCTCTACAAAAAACACCAAAGTGAAATGTAGTAGATGACAATAGATATTTGTGTGTTGTGGTTGAATTGATTTGGGAAGTGGTATGCACCCATGATGCAGTTACTATGGATGCATGAGATAGTCTATCAATTATAACCTAACCAACAAGGCAATGTTTTATCTTGGCTATATGGCTAGTGGAAGATGAAGTCTAGGAATTGTTGAAAATGTTCTTGCAAATACTAGATAGTGAGAGATATGTAGTTAATATAAGGGGGTTGCCTGTGTGGTTACTAGGATGATTTGAAAATAAAATATATAGAACCTTACACCATGTCTATTTAAGGGAAAAAATAAGCACCAAGTGTGTTATGACATTAAATGAGGATCTGCACATGATATTTCCAGGTTAAGACATCAATAGAGGGTGGAGCCAAGATTGGCACAGATGTGGGATTCATAGATTAGGGACCTATAAATAGGGATTTACGAAAAGCACCAAAGTGAAATGTAGTCTAGGACAATGGACATTTGTGTGTTGTGGTTGAATTGATGTGGGAAGTGGTATGCACCCATGGTGCAGTCACTGCAAATGCACGAGATAGTCTATCAGTTGTAGACTGACCAACAAGGAAATATTTGATCTTCCCTATATTGCTAGTGGAAAATGAAGTCTAGGAATCATTAAAAATGTTCTTGCAGATACTAGATAGTGAGAGATATGTAGTTAATCGAGAGATACGTAGTTAACCTAAGGGGATTGCTTGTGTGGTTACTAAGATGATTTGAAAATACATTATATAGACCCTTACACCATGTCTACTTACAAGACAAAATAAGAATCAAGTGTGTTAAGACATTAAATGAGGCTCTGTGTTTACATGATCCTTTTAGTTTAGGACATCAACAAAGGGTGAAGCCAAGACTAGTGCAGATGTGGGATTAATAGATTAGGGACCTATTCAGAGGGCTCTGCAAAAAGTAGCAAAGTGAAATGTAGTCTACCACAATGGATATTTGTCTGTTGTGGTTGAATTGATGTGGGAAGTGGTATGCACCCATGATGCAACTACTGTGGATGCATGAGATAGTCTATCAATTATAGCCTGACCAACAAGGAAATGGTTGATCTTGCCTATATGGCTAGTGGAATATGAATTCCATGAATTGTTGAATATGTTCCTACATATACAAGATAGTGAGAGTTACGTATTTAACCTAAGGGGGTTACTTGTGTGGTTACTGGGATGACTTGAAAATACATTATATAGGCCCTTACACCATGTCTACTTAAGGGACAAAATAAGAATCAAGTGTATTAGGACCACATTAAATGAGGCTTTGTGTTGACATGATCTTTCCGTTTTAGGACATCAATAGAGGGTGGAGGGAAGAATGGTGCAGATGTGGGATTCATAGATTAGGGACCTATTCATAAGGCTCTACAAAAATCACCAATGTGAAATGTAGTCTAGGACAATGGATATTTATGTGTTGTGGTTGAATTGATGTGGGAAGTGCTATCCACCCACGATGCAGTTAATGTGGATGCATGAGATAGTCTATCATCTATAGCATGACTAACAAGGCAATGTTTGATCATGCCTATATGTCTACTGGAAGATGAAGTCCAGGAATTGGTTAAAATCTTCTTGCATACACTAGATACTGATAAATATGTAGTTAACCTAAGAGGGTTACTTGTGTGGTTAATAGGATGATTTGAAAATACATTATGTACACCCTTACGCCATGTCTACTTAAGGAACAAAATAATAACCAAGTGTGTTAGGACATTAAATGAGGCTCGATGTTTACACGATCCTTTTAGTTTAGGACATCAACAAAGGGTGAAGCCAAGACTAGTGCAAATGTGGGATTCATAGATTAGGGACCTATTCATAGGGCTCTCCAAAAAGAACCAAAGTGAAATGTAGTCTAGGACAATGGATATTTGTGTGTTGTGGTTGAATTGATGTGGGAAGTGGTATTCTCCCATGATGCCGTCACTATGGATGAATGAGATAGTCTATCAGTTGTAGACTGACCAACAAGGTAATGCTTGATCTTGCCTATATGGCTAGTGGAAGATGAAGTCCATGTACTGTTGAAAATGTTCCTGCACATACAAGACAGTGAGAGATATGTAGTTAACCTAAGGGGGTTACTTGTGTGGTTGCTAGGATGATTTGAAAATACATCATATAGACCCTTACAATGTCTACGTAATGGGCAAAATAAGAATCAAGTGCGTTATGATATTAAATGAGTCTCTGTGTTTACATGATCTTCTTAGTTTAGGACATCAGAAAAGGGTGAAGCCAAGACTGGTGAAGATGTGGGATTCATAGATTAGGGACCTATTCATAGGGCTCTACAAAAAGCACCAAAGTGAAATGTAGTCTAGCACAATTGATATTTGTGTGTTGTGGTTGAATTGATGTGGGAAGTGGTATGCACCCATGATGTAGTTAACGTGGATGCATGAGATAGTCTATCAATTATAGCCTAGCCAACAAGGAAATGGTTGATCTTTCTTATATGGCTAGTGGAAGGTGAAGTCCATGAATTGTTGAAAATGTTCCTGCAGATACAAGATAGTGAGAGATATGTAATTAATCTAAGGGGGCTACTTGTGTGGTTACTGGGATACTTTGAAAATACATTTGATAGACCCTTACACCATGTCTACTTAAGCGACAAAATAAGCATCAATTGTATTAGGACATTATATGAGGCTCTGCGTTGACATGATATTTCCATTTTAGGACATCAACAGATGGTGGAGGGAAGAATGGTGTATATGTGGGATTCATGGATTAGGGACCTATTCATAGGGCTCTACAAAAGCAAAAAAGTAAAATGTAGTTTAGGACAATGGATATTTGTGTTGTGTGGTTGAATTGACGTGGTAAATGCTATCCACCCATGGTGTAGTTATCGTGGATGCATGAGATAGTCTATCATCTATAGCTTGACTAACAAGGAAATTTTTGATCGTTCCTACATGTCTAGTGGAAGATGAAGTCAAGGAATTGTTGAAAATGTTCCTGCGAAACTAGATAGTAAGAGATATGTATTTAACCTAAGGGGGTTACTTGTGTGGTTACTAGGATGATTTGAAAATACACTATATAGTCCCTTACCTGGTACTTAAGGTATACAATAAGCATCAAGTGTGTTAGGACATTAAATGAGGCTCTGTGTTTACATAATGTAAGAATAAATTGTCCCAGTTTGCATTTTGAATAGACCTTTGACAAAATTATTGTACATGTCAATACTCCACTAGTTTTATTTCATTAAGACTAGATTAAAAAAGATTTTTTTTTGAATATTTGAAACAAATCCCATTGGAGAAAACAAAGTCTTATGACAATGTAAATCATGATAAAAGTGACGAAATTCTGAAGTTAACAAAAGAAAAGAATAAAAGGTTTATTGTTAAAATCTAGAAAGATTGATAATAAAAGAATATCTCAAAGGATGAAGTAAGCATGAAGGTTGCAGTAAAAAATGAAGATGGGGAGAAGGTAGCAGTTAAAAATTATGCAACCAACAAAAGTTGTGTCAGTTGTAGGTAAATGATATAACAGGGTTCCTTACACCTTGTATGTATGTATATAAAGAATATGATAAACTTTAGGCATCATATATGAAATGGCATAATTCTATATCTAGGTGACATTACCATTCTAGGTACTGAACCTAGGGCTTTTCATAATGGGATTGAGTTTGGTGTTGGCAATTGGAAATTTGACAAGTTTGTATGGAGAGACATAGATATGACAAATGTGTGTTGGAAGTTGTTTCCAAAACCACCTAATATTTCTACATTGACATCAACAGATGAAAACAACTTGAGAAGGGACAAAATAAGCATCGAGTGTGTTGACACATTAAATGAGGCTCTGCATTGACATTATGTAAGAAGGAATTGTCCAGATTTGCATTTTGAACAGATCTTTGACAAAAATATTGTACATGTCCAAACTCCACCAACTTTATTTGATCAAGACCAGATTAAAAACTTTTTTTTTTTAAGATTTGAAATAAATCCCATAGAAGAAAACATAGTCTTATGACAATGTAAATCATGATAAAAGTGACCAAATTCTGAAGATAACGAAGGAAAATAATCAAAACTTTATTGTTAAAATATGGAAAGATCGACCGAAAAAAAAATCTGGAAAGATCAAATAAGTAGGAAGGATGCAGAAAAAAATGAAAGCGGGAGATGACTACAGTTTAAAATTCTGTAACCACCAAAAGTGGTTTCTGTTGTAGGTATGTGCATCAGGAAACTTTGACTCTGTATGGTGCCCATGTATTTAGAGATATTTTTATTTAGGGATTTTAGTTTTGAAGGTCCAATGTTCAAACAACACCTATGTACAAAAATATGGATTGAGTTAGTATCTCATTGAGCATTAATGAGTAGACATTATTGTTAGCATATTTGCACACTTAAGAGTAGGTTAAGATCAACCTACTCTAATATGTTTTTAGATAAAGTGTGCTTCTTGAACAATTATCACATAAGCCTGGTGACAAAAGTAACACATCATGAGTAAGCCTAATAGTTGAGAACAATTCTTCCATCTTGGAAATTACAGTGCATACATCATAAAAATGGATCATTCCTTATGCTTAATCACTAAAAGAACACTCTCGGGTGTCTATAAAACTAGTTTGAATTTACTTTTGCACAACTTTAATTATGATTCTAACTTTAAATTTCATATATAGAATTAGGAACACAGAATTTTTTACAGGTAACATTTTCATAAATTATTGTTATGAAAAATCCCTATCAAAACATTTAGAATCAGTTCTTTAGGGTTGGTAAGAGCATAGTTAAAACTCTGATCAATGTGGAATTTCTACAAGCATCTATATTATTATGGTTGCATCACTAACTGAGTTCATGTCAATTCTAAGACAGTCAAGAAAATTTTTCTTGTGAAGAGATCCAATCTCAAGGGCATAAATGAAGTCCCCATAATCCAAAGGGAATAAGGACTCTAAACCACCATAGATTGAGTTGAAAAAAATCACTCTTTGAAGGTTTGGCTTAGGAATTGGAGATAGAGATTGATTACTGAAATTATGTGCAGGACTTGGATTACATGAGATATTGTTTAGGTGCAGACTAGCAATAGTAATTACACCTTCATGAAGTGCAGTTGAAAATTTTTCAATTTCTCAATGCATTCAGACCAAAGGAATCACTAGAGTTGAAAATATTTTAATTTCTCAATGCAGTCAGACCAAAAGAATCAATGGTATAAATCTGAATTTTCATATGATGATGCAACTTCATATAACATCATAGAAGGATGTAACTCTTTGCCCAATCCTACAAAACCTACTTTACTCTACATTTTTTATCGATCCCTTAGCAAAAGAAAATAAGAAATTGTAGATTAACTAACACAAGCTTGCCTTTCACAATAACATGTAGTAAAAATGCATGTAAACCCATAAATCCAATGAACCTGTGATTCCAACTCCAAAATTACACATTTCAATTGTGAGTTACCTATTGTCTGCCTCTTCAAAAGCCTCCAAGTTCTCTCCAATGCTCTTCTATCCATGACATAGGCTGTAATTATATGGAGAATTTTACAAGCCCTAAAAATCTCTAACCACATCATGGATTTCTCTCAAATCTCTCAAAATATTTCAAAACCCTCCCGCCAACGGCAACAATTTGGCACCAAAAGAGCCATCTTCATGGACATAACATCATGTTTTCATGGAGAGTTTAGAACTAGGGTAAACCTAAAGTGGACCTCTTCATCACACAACAATAACCAGTTAATTTCATGAAAACAGGGTTCTTAGCAATTTTTCATTCCTGAGGCTTTCATACCAAGTTTTCACAGAATTGGGCTTTCGTAGCTAGTTTTCCACTCCACATGCCTTTCAATCCCTATCCTTTTCGGTTATTATGAGTCTAATTTTCTTTTTAGTTTCATTTTAGCTGTCAGTCTAAGTTCTAGGTTTTTGTTATTTTGTTTTTATTTTATTTAGAGTTAAATGAGTTTATTATAGTTTTTATTTTATTTTATTTTAAATTTAATTAATATTAATGCTTAGTCACCATCTTCAAAGGCTTTTGTGTTTTTTC
>APFE030561688.1:130115-163303 GCA_000404065.3 Pinus taeda | reverse complement strand
ATGCTTAGTCACCATCTTCGAAGGCTTTTGTGTTTTTTCTTGAAATTATTTTATCACTTATTTTATTTATCCATTTTTTTTACTAAAAAAAATTAAATTATTAACAAAGGTTCATACACCATTAAAAAATTAAAAAATAGTCATATACCTTTAAAAAATTCACAATTTGATTTCCTTGAAATAAGTTTCAAATTTGATCACTTACTTTATCTATCCACTATCAAAAATAATGAAATTATTAAAAAATTAGGTTCATATAGCATTAAAAAAAATCACAAAATTAAATCATTAACGAAGGTTTGTATACCATTAAAAATTTAACAAAGGTCTATATAGCATTAAAAAATTAACAATTTGATTTTCTTGAAATGAGCTTCATTTCATCGCTTACTTTAGCTAGTCATCATTAAACATTCATTATATTATCATAGTAGAAGTGTCAACAAAATATAGTGTCGCGGGCTTAAGCGGCTGCACAAGCCTTGCTCTAAACAGTAAGAAGCCTGAAGAGAAGCCAAGGCATTCGGTGTCTTTGGTTATTTTCAGAACAAAAAGAGAAAAATTACATGTCTCGAAATTAAACATTAAGGAGGGGTATTCCCAGGAAACGTGGGAGGTGCAACAAAGAAAGTAGTGCATTCATGCATATGTTAATCAATGTGTTCCACCAGTCTCTAGGGTACAAATATGGTTGTTTGTGCATCGGAGCTGACACCGAAGACCTTCCACCAAGTCCAGACTCTCATTCTGCATATGTTAGTGATAATTGATATAAGAAACCAATTTGTTTATGTCATCGTACATCTTCTCCCTTAGTGTATCAATGTTGAGTTGTATTTTATTCAAATGGGCCACGATGGAATCGAAGGTGACTGAAGTTTCCACGTCGTGGCTTGAGGAGCGAACTAGGGACAGGGCCATTTCTGCAGTGGAGTAGCGACTCTTAGTTGACTCAGAGACTGAGTTAGGCTCCCCATGCTATTGGAATTCATCCATGTGTGGGTTGGGACCCCTCCTTCAGGCAGGTCCTCACTGTCAAGGCGCAGAACCAACACCACCACAACCAGCCTCACTGCCACGAGAAGCGTATCGCTTGACCAGAGAAACACACCGTGAAATTTTGAATTTATAGTACTTAAATAAAACTCCACTTGTTGTACTAGAGTGATTGAAAATTAATATTATCTGGATAAGAAAGAGCGTGAAGTCCCGAGCACCAACACTGTGATCATGACCAACAAATAAGAAGGAAGACATGGCAAAGGTCTCGGGGTCCGTAGAGCTCAAACAACCCCAGAGATGGCACCTGAGGTTGTGCTTCCCAACAAACTTATTATCTATTGGAGCTTCCTCTAACACAAGATAGAGCCAAACTAAGGAAAAATCTATGTCTGCTTCTGACCCACGCATTCCAGTCCCAAAACCAAATTTTTTTTTATAACGGGTAGAGAAAGCCCCCCCAGATCCCATGGCCATTATTGATGCAAGTGCCAATTCCCCTCCAATCCACATTTGATGTCCATGTCCTATTCTGCTACCCCACACCGTAGCCTAAACTAGGATAGACAACAAACCACAGCTCATCCTCTTCGGGCACTCTTTCCTCATCGCCCAATGCCTGCAAATGAACTCATGCATGCAGTTACTGTGTGGTATTAAACATTGTTGGTAGGGAGAAGGGCATGGATTCTGATGACTCTTCATTGCGTTCATGTGGCACGTGGAGGCCACATGGCTCCTCAATCCAATTCACTGCCAACTAGCCCCTGAAATGATGACCCCCATCGGGGAACACTTAATTAGTCATTAACAACGGTTCATATACCATTAAAAATTTAACAAAGTTGCATATGCCATTAAAAAATTAACAATTTGATTTTCTTTAATCATAGATATATGCATTGCAGATGGATTCAAATACCCTTGTATGAAATGTAACACTTTAGTGTCAAAATTGAAATTTTCTATTTCTCGAGTGACACAATTAAAAATTACTAACATAAATGTTTAATTCATATACTTGTTGTACTTGTTATTTTGTCGTATTTTTATTCTTTGGCTATAATAGTCATTTACGTTAATCATTATCAACTTTCACTTATAATCTAGTCATATATTTTAATCCTAGACTAAATAAGTCATTTAAGTTAGTTGCTTTTAGTTTAGTCACTTATTATCTAGTCATATATTTTATCCCTAGACTAAATTAGTCATTTAAGTCAGTCATTTTTAGTTCAATCACTTAAAATTGCTCAAATTTAGTAGTAATTCACTTGAAATAGTTGCGGTGACTTAACTTTTTTAGTCACCTAGTCATTAACTTCATCATTTTCTAATAGTGCTATATCTAAATCATTCTTCCTCAGCACAACCCTCTCTCACTCTCAATTACATCAACCAACCTTTTCTCAGATCCGAAATGAAGTATATGTATTGTGGTGGGTGAATAAATTTTTTGGATTGTGTTGATAAGTACACAAATTTGATAAAAATCATCCATAACCATCACTTCTTGTGCACTAAAGGTGTTCACACCCACTAGATTGTTATTCAATCACCTTTTAACTTATTCAATTAATTTCAAACCTTCTAGGAATTACCATGTCGAATGTTTGCTATGTGTATGACAAATGAAGAGGAATTTAAGTGCAGAGCTTCAACTGCACCAATAACACTAGAAAATCTTAGATGAAAAGATTACAACTGCACGCACAACACTAGAAAATATTGTATGAAGGCTTTCAAGCACATGCATGACAATCCTTCACAATGGTGGGGTTAGAGTGTAGGAAAAATCAATAACTTGTCAGCTCAAAACTTTTGCCAACTGCTTGCACACCTTCATAAACTCCTATACACACCTCCAAACCTCTACCGAGCTTTGTGAAACCTATGCAAATAGGTTAAACATCACAAAAAAGTTCCACCACCAAGTCTAATTAGAAGCCAACAAGACAAGAGTTGACATGAGTGTCAACAAGTCTTCTACTCTCCTTACACATCTAGACAACCTACAACACCTCTACACAACTACTTTTCCAACAATTCATGAGTAGGAACACGAAGACCTAGTCTACCACACTCATCAACATGGATTAACATGTCTAATGCTTGAGAAATCATCTCTAGCACATTTTGCAGCATCATCAATGTTAATTTCTTGCACGAGGAAGCAATATCCATCACATCTCTACTCAACCTCTATTTCCTCAATTAGGTAGGAATATCTTGCACTAGGTCATAACCATGTTGACAACAATCCATCAACTAGACCATCACAAGGTTGATATATATACATCATGCCAATAGAAGGTTGACATCAATTCTAGCACAACCAACCCAATACCAACACAAGTAGTTGTAACCAATCAAAACCATAATTCCAACAATCTCCCCCTTTGGCATTGATGGAAACCACTTGAAAGCTCCATGAAATCAATCTCCTCTCAGTCCCCCTTTCACATAAATGTAAAAGGACTAACTCCATCCGATAAGGTAGCAAGAACACAATCAGGAGCACGGGAGTAGAGTATCTCTGCATGTTTAAATAGGAATGTATATTAATAATTATCCAAGCCTTTCACATTAGCAGCAACAAGAATCATAACAAACTGATCATCAAGCAATCAACTTAGAGAATCATTTTAAACCAATTAACTCTAGTAGAAGCAAAAATGTGCATATTAGGCAACCATAAGTAGCATGATGAATAAGAATATGAAAAATTATGTACATGAGGAACCAACCAATACTCTCCATAATAGAAAACAATGTGATGGAGAAAAAATTATACAATAACTACCAACCTCTTTGCCCAAACACAACATCAATAGTCAATCACATCATCTCTATTGATATAATTAGGTCAGAGAACCCTAACAATCATAGCGTAGCATGAGGCGCATCATGAACACCTTCAAGAAGATCATAATGCCAAAAATGGATGGCTGAAGTAAATTACAGAAAATAAGATGCTCCCTTTGAACACTTTCCATCTCCAACATCATCTTCAAACTTTATTGAACCACTTCTGTTGCAAACATTGCTTCCTTACCACAAATAGAAGCACAATGTGGACCAAGACCTCATATGACCATGACTAAATGAAATATACATTGGAAATACATGGCTATAACAATGATATAAGAGCCCGTACATGACTATAACATGACCTCATGACTCTCTTTCCAATTGACTAGAAGACCCAATAATATAGACAATACAATTACATGGCTTCATGAGAATTTTAACTAGATTTATCAATGAAGTACATCGCTGATATAATCATTTACTATAGATTAATGACCCAAAAACATAACATGAGATTACTATTACAACATCATTATCCCATACCTATGGCTTCCAAAAAGACTCCATGTCACTGCACCAAAACATGCCTATCACCATGAAGACTCAAACCACTAATGACTGGACCCTTAACTAACATAAAATGATGAAAAAATAATAAGTAAATGGCTGAAATGATAAGCACATAACATCGAACACATGGTTGATCCATGTCTCAAGTCACCTATATGTATGCTCATTCCACATTGTCTTCTCCTACTATATACCATCATCAAATGTTGTTGAAAGAATAACATACATAATATACATGTACATAGGCCATTTCATCCATAACATCAAATATAATATGTACAAACATATGGCTGAACATATCATCATACTCTACAAATGTCTGAAACAATTGTCTTCTTCTTCTTCCATGCATGGCCAGTACATGTTCTTTCCAACTAGTTGTTAATGAGAACCAATAAGACATATATGGCTGAAAATTGTAATTTTTCACTCATGGAAGCATATAAGAAACTGCTACTAAAAATGAGTGAAATGAATGGAAAAAATGTCAAATAACCGATGAAAATATCATACGATGCATAGCTCCCCCTAAGCTCAATAGGCAGCCTGATCTTGCAAACTAGAATGTGCATGACGCTTGAATGAAATCATGATATGCTGGTACTATAACTCGTATATATGCCATTCCCTCATAAATTCCTAGCATATGCTCCCCCTGATGTTATGCACCCTTCACAAAATTTGTATTACTCTATAAATATGCATGAGGTAACCGTGGACTACAGACGAGGCTGATTTTTATGTCATAGGCTACTACTCTTTATTCCTCCACACAGTCTTGGCTGCTTCTTTTTTGCTAGCTCCTCTTCGATTCCACTCCTCTTGCTATATTTTCATTGAAGAACTAGGAAGCATACAGTCTCTTTCCATATGGAAAAATTTGTGGAACATGTAACACTCCACATGGTGAAGATATGAAACAAGAGAATCAAATCTCCTACTTCTCATGTTGGATCTATAGCTTGCATGCAATGTGTCACTCCTCCATTGGCTAGATCTGCAATCAATTGCCTTGTGGTAAAAAAGGTTACATAAGTAAAAATAAACATGAAAATCATAAAGATACCTAATTTTCAATCTCCTTGGATGCTCATAGTGTTGGCAGCTCCGTTGATTAGATATGTATGCCTTTCTCCTATAGTTAGCTACAACATGTCCAAACTTGTGAAAATTGTAACACTCTAACTTGTGCACCAAAGGAACAAAAAGAATTTTATTTCTTTCGAATTTGATAAATATGCCACGATCCTCTTTTGGAGAAAATGATCTTCTGAATGTATGTGCTTCTTGAGTCTTCCTATTGTTGCTGCTAGATCTGCTACTTGTTTCCTTCTTTAATACTCTTTCTATTATTATTGTTCACTACAATCTCTTTTGGTTCAACTTTGTTGTTTTCTCCTACATGCAAAATGGACTCACCTTTTTGAAATCCAAGGCCAGATCTACCTAATGGAAATCATTGGATCTCAAAAAAAATATCCAAGGCTACAATGCTCTTCTCCATTATCAGTCACTTCCTCAAGGAGATCACTTCATCTTCTAAATTCTCACATTGATCTTTATTTTCTCCGTACTATTTTCTCATCTCTTCTTCAACTTTTTCTTATTCTTCTAACTCAGTCCTGAAGATGATAATCTCCTCCTTGATAATTTATTCATGTACCTATCTAACAAGAACATCAAATGACAAGAAAAAACCCCAACTAATTCAACTTCATCTGCTAGGTGAATTAGAAGATGAACCTATAAATCCATGAAACTCGTTGGTAGTTCCTTCTCAAACATGTAAACAATCTCAACTATCTCTTGACCCTATCGTGGAATTCTATCCATAAGAATCTCCTTTGATGTCATAAAACATAGAAATGCAGATAGTTTATATATGGTACATCATAGGTCTTAGGGGAAGTCATGGTTCACACCCATGCACAAGCAAAGGATAATGACAGTACATAGCAAATAGTACAATATAAAAAAATTAATTATAAAATATCCCATTACAAAAAAAAAATAATAATAAAATCATGTTTTTGACATATTTGCCCTTGGAGCGTTCAAATAGTCATGCAATTTCAACCCCAACAAATGGTCATCCATTGTGAAGCAACACCATAGTGAAGACCCATATAAATAAGGCACCCTTGCATTCATTATAACTAACTTTTACAAACAAATATCATATTTCTTTAAAATCGATGGGATATCACCTTCTTTGAAAGACCAAGAGCGGCCAACCTCTCCCTTAGCTTCTTGTCTTGGCCAATGCTTCTTTTTAGTTTTTGAAGAAATAATATCTCTCCTAATAACCAATTTGTCACTTTCTTTCAATTATATTTGCCTCCATAAAGAATATGAAACATTTTTAAATATATGCATGGGATCTAGTAGGTGGGAAATATTAAGATGATCCCAATATGGGAGCTTATAAAAGATAAATTTTCTTTTCAAACCAATGGGAAATTTCTCAACATTGGTGTCGAAGAAATCTATATCATCAAACATAAGCTCCCTATTTGAATCAAACATTTATGCAAACTCCTTCTTCTTCTCTATCTCATATGCTATAATCCATCCAGTGTGTGTCATTATTGCATGCCTCTCGGTTCTCTTTATTTTACCATTGAAAGAGGATGTTTCTCTTTTGTAAGGGTGTTCTTCGAGGAAGAATACCCTAGAGAATTCACACACTATCTTTTGTAGGTGGTCAGACCACCTAGCCTTTAGATAAGGTCCAAAACATTTACATCCATGATACCCTTTTGTTACAAGACCTGGGAAATTATTGCATACAAGCCAACATGTTAGCAACCATGAATATTTGGACAATGGCAATGAGTTAAATTAATATGTGAAACAATATTGTTACTAAATAAATCAATAAGAATATAATTTACTATAGAAAAAGTCTAAGCCTAGATAATCATGTATGGTGTAAGAATATATGCCATACTACATGAAAGTCCTCTCTATTCCGATGGGTCCTAATACATCATACGCATGTATCTCTTCCCATAATTTGTTAAATTTATCTACCAATGGTTTTAAGTAGACATCCATATTCTTCACTTGTCTTCTACTGGAGACTATAAGAGAAAACATAAGATGTTCATTCTTCATCGACAACCATGGGGGGTATTTTTATTAATTAATACTATAAGAAAAATAGAATAGTTAGTGTTTTGGAGGGAATATGGGTTATCTCCATCCATGGATATGCTCAGTCGTAAATGCCATACTTCATCCTTAAATTTTTCAGGCCATGTATCCTCTATATGCTTCATGGATATTGAATCCGTTGGGATTCACATAACTCTTAAACCATTTCTATGTGAGGCATGCCATCCTTGCAATATAGCTAATTCTTTGCAATGAAAGAGTCTTTGAATCCTTGGGATTATAGGCATGTGCCTCAATATCTTATGAGGAGGAGCAAGTGATTTATCCTTCTTTTTATTAATTACGGTACCTGTCATGCCCACATTTCATACATATCTCTTTGTCTCCATATTATCCTCTATATAGAATACAATCATTCGAACATGCATGATATGATATGAAATCAATAACCAACATTTTCAACAACTGGTTTTCCTCTTTGGAGCTATCTGGAAATACATTATCACTGGAAGAACCTTATTTTTCAATATCCTACAGTTGGTGGGAAATAGAATTGTACAATGTTGATATTTAACATCTATAAAATCAACCATTTTTCTATATGCTTATGTGACAAAATGTGAACTTGACCGATCGTGCAAGTCAATTAAAATAATATTTTGAGAAACATGCATTTGACATTCCAAACTTTGCTTTCAAAATGTATAAGAACATCATTGTACCTAGTTGAGTAGAGTTTGAGTTTCGACCTGGTCCAATGAGAGGGGTGGTGGAAGAAGATCTGAGGCATTCGAATTAGGCATTGGTGATATGACCATCATACCCTAGCACATTGTTCTAGAATGTATCTAACAAAATTGCCTCCATGGAAGTCGTATCCCATAAGTAATCATCCATATGAAACTCCATTTGATTGCCTCCATCACCAACTTGTGATGAAGGACTACTATTGTTGTAGTTATTCCTAATTGTTGAACTTACACGTAGTGGAAATTGAATAGGTGGTTGATTCAACAATTCTTTGTATGCTTCCTCTCCAAGTATTTCTCTTAATGCATCCTTCTCTTGATTTGACATTGTACTGGGGTGCACCAGAAGATGGTAGGTGTGTCTCTCATGATCACTAGAATCCTAATTTCAAAAAAGATTAAACATCATTAGTACAATATCAATGACATTAGTAAGCATGACAATGCAATTGGTTAGTTGAAATTTCAATGTACTAAACAATTATTACCATAGTTTCTCTAAGATTGCAGCTAGAAGATGCCATGTTCCAATTGGCAAGGTGAAGAGGTCGTCCATTTTCATCTACAAATTGCTTGCGATATGTTGCTCCTAATAAGAGCTTCCAACATTTTGTGAAAATAATATGGAGTAATATTATCTGCATCTGAACTTGATTCTAAATCTCGATCTTGCAAAGAATTTGCAGACATGTTTATTCAAATTAACATGGATTAAAAAGAATAAATCCAATTAGATAATCGAAATATAAATAAAATACGAACTTACTCGAGATGGAAAGGGAGAACTTTGCACAGGACTTTGATCAACAATATGGAATGATATGGACTTTGAATATTTAAAATTCATCTCAAGTACCATATAATCATAATCTAAATTTTGATATAGTTTTGAAACAATTTTTCAAGAAGAAGGAAACTTTCAGCAGAAAATGTATACTATGAACTACTATAATTCATGTGGATGTGTCCCAAAGGATAATTTGAGATTAATATGCATTTTATGTAAAAAAAAATAAAAAATCAGATAGCTTTTAAACCCCACAAGTGCACCAAATCATAATAAATTTCATCGGTGCATTTAAATAATAAGAGCAATAATGCATTTAAATAATAACCACACCAGTTTCTGGCATTCCATAAAAATAAAAATAATTTATCTGGTCAGTGCTCTTTCACATAAAAAACCATCGGTATGTTTAAATAGAAAACAATCGCAAAACAAAATTGTTTCCTGAATTTAGAATATAAAAATGAATTCAACTTTCTTGGTGCTCTTTTAAATATATACTGCATCATTGCATTTAAAAAAATAATTGCATCATCTCAAGATTTCGAAAATGAAAAAAAAATGGTTCATGTCAGTGCGTTGAGAAAAGATGGCACCGTAGAAATGTCATTGCACCTTTTATATAAACACACTAGCGCGCTTAACTATCGAATGCACACCAATGTGTGGAGAAATTGAATAAAAAAAGTTTGTTTTTTTTTTCTTTTTTTTTATAATTAAAAATGAAAGTATTAATTTGCTAAAATATAGTTTCATAAAGTCTTTTAAATAGTAAAATATTTTTCACCATTTCATTATTTCACCCAAAATTTCAAGGGGCGATTTGCAAGAGAGATATACCAGGAGCACTGTGTAGCGACGGAAAAATACTTTGGAGCAATAAAGCTACCTAGAAGATTAGAAGCCAGAAGGTATGGTGATTCACTCAAAAACCTGCATAGTCAGTTTTAAATTTTATTGTTTATTTTACTAATAAAGAATTTACAATTTTAGTTATGGTTTAATTAAAGGATAGATCATTTGTACGAGAATATTAAATTAGAGCTGCAAAATATTTTGGATCCACCAAAAGATCAAAAGTTGGAAGGTGTGGTTATTTACTTGAAACCTTGGATAACAAGAATCTTAAATTTTATTGTTAAAATATTTAGAATTTATGTTATATTTATTCACAATTCAAGAAAAAAACTGAAAACACTATATAATAAAAAATTTAGTATAGGTTTTACAAGTAAAATTTTTGGCGATCTGTGTTCCTATTTAAATTTAATTAAAATTCAGAGAAAGAAAAAAAAACAAAAAAAATCACTACTTACCTTAAACCCTTGTTTTTTCATCCAAAATTTCACATTACGATTTATCTTTCTCTACCACTTCACAACTAGGTTTTTAAATTTAGGAATTTTACATTTAATGGGTTTGTGTACATACTATACATATGGTGTTTGACATGTAAAGTATGGGAATCACTTATTGAATTGAATCCAAACATTTTTGGCCCTCTCCTTTTTTCTAAACAATTATATGTTGTGTGATGTGCCATCTGTAACATAACGCACCAGTGCTATGTGAATACTAAAATGCACTGGTAAATTATACCACTTTCATTTTTTTCTAATCTGTTCATTATTTCTCGTGGTCTAATATAATGCACCGACGCACCTATTCTTAATATCATCGTTAAATCACTATGGTGAATGGAGCGTTAGAAATCGTATTGTATGCCCTCTCTGATTTTTTAAAAACAATTATATGCTTCATGGTGCACCCTATGTATGACACATCGGGGCTACCTAAGTACTTCAACACATTGATATATTATCACACTTTCAATTTTCTCTAATTTTTTTATTATTGCTCGAGGTGTAATATAATGCAGCGACGTGCAGTGCATTTAGCCTTACAAATTGCGTTGTCCCAATTTAAAAATAGTTTTCCATGATGGTGTTGAACAATTAAAATCTTGGTGTGTTTAATCTTATAAACGCACTAGTTACCAGAGCTTTTCTTAGCTAAAAAATATTTAATATATTTGTAAAATATATCTAATGGATTATGTATTTAATGTTACATCTTGTATATTGATAAAATATGTCTCACAAGGTCTCAAGTAACAAAAAAATTTATCGACACAATGACAACGCATAAAAAAAAATTAAAGGCAAGTTCTTTGTAAATTCTTTACAAAATTAATATGTTTGAACTATATGTAAGTATAATTAATATGTATTAGCTGGTGTGTGTCATGAAAAGCTATAAAATGAAGAGCATAAAATCC
Source organism: Pinus taeda (assembly GCA_000404065.3). Taxonomy (NCBI): domain Eukaryota; kingdom Viridiplantae; phylum Streptophyta; class Pinopsida; order Pinales; family Pinaceae; genus Pinus; species Pinus taeda. Next base: position 151,992 of record APFE030561688.1, on the reverse strand, counting down.
TGATAGAAAAATTATAGAATGATGAATCGGGTAAATGAAAAAATACTCTTTAGTATGAGTTTTTTTTCATTAATAATATACTTAATAATAGTTATAAAAATTTTCAAACAATCTATTAATTCATATATGTTAATGTTCTACAAGGAACAACAATGAAGGAAAGGATCAATGTCATTCTAAGAAAAGAAAAATTATGGAACTTGTAAATGACGATGAATTGGTCAGTAGATCATCTCGAGTGGCGTGGGAAGTTAATGAAAGAGGGGGGCGATTTGTATCAAAACTATGGAGGGAGTCTATGGAATGAATTAGAGACAATACTTTCCAACTACAATATAAAAATCGAATGTATTATATAGCAGAATGAAATATATCTAAAACTAATAAGAAGCCATTCCACAGCAATCGTCAATACAACATTTAGATCTTGCAGATAACAAAAACATAAAAAAAAAAAAAACAAAAAAAAAACCATTCAAAAGGTAATATTCGAATTCTATAAATGATTTTATCTAGAATAATGTATGGAACTACACCCATTAAGTTATTAACATTATTTTTTAATATTTGTTTTGCGTGACAATCATATAAAAAAATTACTACTTTTTTTAAGAAAGCTTTGATATATGCCAAATTATCAAGGGCAATGATATATGAAACATTGAAGTAGGAATGTCCAAAAAAGTGTATAAGGAGATGGTTAGAGAAATCAAAATACTTGCATCACAGAAAGATCTATCTCAACAACAAGGTGTTTTAAATGTATGTAATCATGATTGACTTTGTACATATAAAAAATAATAATTTTGCATTAAATATTAACTTTCAAGTATTTTCTTACAGAAAAGGAAACAAGATGGAACTCATTCAACACATAAAATAGGATGAAAAGGAAGAAAAGGGTTGATTTCAAATTTTGTGAACAATTATTAATATTTCCTTATAACAATTCAAGGTTTCATTTTTGTATATTTTAAGTTGTTTTATAGTGACCATCCTTGAATGTCTTCAAATAAGTGCTAACTTACAAAGAAGCCATCGAAAGAATTGGTTGACATTAGGTTAAATAATGGTTGTGAGTATATGTTGGCATATAAAAAATTAATTGTGAAATTTGTAAGTACCTATGTTGTTTTACTTATTTTATTTTATGATTAATAGAGAAAAAAAATACTTTATATTAAATATATGATTTATTATGCGGTATAAAACTTACAGGAAACAAAGTTTGGAACTACGCTAATAGAAGAGTTTTCAAAAGGAGGCATGACATTTGGTTTTGAAAGAATGTGTATAATTCACGAGTCACTTCTTGTTGTGGTACATTGTTTTCCAATTTACATTGATTTATATTATTTACTTCAATTTTTATGATTTTCACCAATTTAGATAAATTCACTACACTTTTTTTATGTTTGCAGATTGAACAAGATAAATAATATGGAAACAATTGATGAAATCAAAAAAACATTCCTTTAAATAACCCAAGTCATGGAAATAGCTTGAGCATTGACAACAATTCCAATCAGGAATGATGATCTATTTGGATATTAGTGCAACCTATTGTATTTTTTGAAATAATTGTATGTGAAAATAATACTTTTTGTATATTGTAATCATGGACATAGTATCGAAATTGATGGACAAGGCGTTACCAATAAAAATGCTATTTTTATGACAAAGAGTCTCTTCTTGATATATAATAAAATACATTTTAAATTATTACATTGTGTTATCCAATGTTGCTATGGGATGTTACACCAATGATTAAATTTATGGATGATTAAATATTATAATGAAGAGATGTGAAATATGATTATATAACAAATGAATCCAAACATTATATCTAAATGCACTAATGAAATATTAATTTATATGACTATTATTATAAGATATGTGTCAATTTTTCAATGAATAATGGATTTAAAAAATTACAATAATTTCACTGTCACGCATCGATGTCTCGGAAAAATAGAAAATATCGTACAAAAACATCAGCATATGCATAACATAAAAGTGTGTTGGTGCTTTACTTGAATCAAAATCATCGTCACACCATATTTTAGCATAATTGGTGCCTTTTTGGAAAACGACAACAATAGGGATTTCATGTCATCAAGCATCGGTATCTTTTTTAATTAATGCTTCAATACATTGTAAATCTTAACACACCAATGCTTTCATAGAACTAACACCCCCAATTTCTACAAAACATTATTTCCATTCCTGTTGCACTATTAAAATTATGAACACTTGACCCTCTATATAACAATCGCACCAATGTTTTTATGTAAACAAGACGTGTTCGTGCTACATGTTTAAGAGAAAGAAGCATAGTTGTAATTATTTTGTGCATGCCCCAGAGTCGTTCATTCATCAAAGAAAGATCAGGGGTTTTTCTATATAATAACAACAACAGTATATGTTTCAAGATTTGGTGTTCCTTGAGTTGAATGGACTGGGAATTTTTTTGTTGTAAGCATTGAGGTGGTATCTATTTTAGGTTTTGCTTATCTTTCAATTAAACATGGTACTTTTCATTAAGTATGAAGCGTAATGCATTTCTTTAAGTAATGCACTAGGACTACTTGTTCCATAAAGTTCATTGGAAGAAAACATTCGTTAAAACCTTCAGCCACCAATATTTTTGTAGTTGTGAGGAAATTCCATTATAAGCTCTGCTAAAGCATCCGTTCCCACAAATCACTATTTTCACGGATGTTTGACAATTTTTTCCAATTTTATAACACTCGAAACCATCGTTATAACCTCCACTAGGATGTATTTTCCTTGTAGTGTGAGGTGATGTGTAAAGTGAGGAAACCAATGGATCAATGACATAATGTGTAAGCGGGAGCCATGTGACATAGTTCGTGTTGAAGAGTTGTCTTGATTTTTTCCATTAGCTCACATCGAGAAACCCCGAACTCAGTTATAATCTTTAAGATGAGAATAATTTACAATTAATTTTTACATTAATCACCGTGAAAAGTTTTGTCTGGGGACTTTTGACCTCGACATTTTTTTGTGGAGTTTCTTAAGAAATATCGAAGATATTTCTTCCATGATGATGTGGAGGGTAAAAGGGAAGTGGTGTTTTTGTGACTAAAGGAAGAGACACATGGAGGGAGTGGACCCACAAACCTTGGTGAAGGACCTACATCACCCCGACAATAAAAATCCCAGAAAAAACCAAAGGTGCTTCCACTAAAACCTCTAGGGTAGTTTTCTCTAGGGTGAGGTGTAAAGAAGATGGGCTGAGGTTGTTCATGGATGAGAGGAAAGAATTGAATTGGGGGACCCACAAAGCATTATTGTAGAGTTAGTTTGCATTGACAGTCAACTCATCTTGGAAATAAAATCTCGGAAGGAACAAGAGGGACTATTAAATAGGTTGCTCGGATGACATTCCTCTAGGGCTATGTGGTAGGTGGAGCACGAAAAAGTCCTTTGTAGATGGGCATGAGTGACACATGTAAGAGGTTGGGTTCCAAGTGAATCATCACTTGAGGATTTTATTTTAATATGAGGATTTTATGAAAGGTCCAGTGTTATGTTGTTTATAAAAACATGCTCTTGGCCACAATGATGATATGAAATACATGGATTGGTTGTATCAGTTCTAGGCCTTGGTTCTTTATTAATTATTTACAAATTAAAATAAACATTAATTAATTTAAAATGAAATTAGTTTTATTTATTTATTTTGTAAGTAGACAATTTTTCTATTAATTGAAGATAATAATACATCATGAGAAGATAAATTTACATGGAAACAAGTCCTCACTCCTACTAGATTTCTTGGTCGTTAAGTACAGGCATAAAATAACTAATCGTATCTCGACAAAACTAGAGGATTTGACATCATGAACCCAACAAGCAGAAAATTTAGCCAAAAAGAAAACGTATCCCACTTTCTTCATTACATATTGTCTTCTTTCATGGTGTGAGCAGCATTTCCAGCATTCCTGTCAAGCACCAGGCAATGGAAGGCATCACAGATGTGACATTCCATGTGGGCAACATGACCTTGAAATCCATTCAATCATGAAGCCACCATTAGTTGTGGCGTAATGAGGCAAGATGATCCAATATGAGACCTTCATTGGGTTGAATGTTAGAAAAGGAGCTAATAATTTCATTGTGATTCATTTGGTGGTCTTATGTGAGCTAGTCCACCAATGCTTGAGCTACTTGAATATGGGATTCAATAGAGTAAAATAGGGGTGGAAAATGAAGATTTCTAGGAAAACCTCCTTGGGTCACCTGTAGATATCCTTCATCTGTCAGTTTATCCGTAGGGCATTTGTCTCCCTTACCCCTTTGGCCACCCCCATGGTGAGGATATCTTTGTTGTCTCAACATCGATTCTTTATAGATGAATCAATTATTGTCGAAGTGACAAAGTGCTCAACTAGCTCCTCACTAAGATACCCACCTGTTTTCATCGAGGTTTAACCAACAAATAGGTAGGGTAAGTTTTCTTTTGAGCACCAACCACATGCACCCAGGTGGGTCGAGTGCAAGTCACCAAACAAAATACCACATATATATTGTGGTTTTATATGCCTTTCCTTCCATATATGCCTACTATTATCCAATAATAAGATAATATTGTTTTCTCAAAGTAACAAGAACAAAATTGAAGGATAACTAGCCCCACTAGAACCTTAACCCCAACATGACATAACAAATTGACCAACCTAAGTGGTAAACACAACCTCACATAGAAAAGATTGCAAATTGGCTCAACAAGTGAACACTGAGCGAAAATATTTACCTGAGAGGTAATTAAACCATGCAAATCAACCATTCCTTTAGAAAAATAACTTGCCACCAACGAGAGGCCTAGAAGGATAATGTATTTCCCTTGGGATCACGATTTTGTTTTGCAATGACTTGTGAAGCTACATCAACTAGGATCGCACACTATACACCTGACAAAAACAACAAATAGTCCATTGGTTACCCCAGTCCTTTGCCACGCTAAGGGATCATCCCATACACTAGAGAAATAACTCAGAGCTCTGAAATATCCATGTGTATAGATGAAGCCAATTTCACCCAATTTCATTTCGTTGTTGTAACCACTAACCAACCAGACCTACACCAACATTGTTATACCAAAGGTTTCCTCTGGAATATTCATCAAACGATTTCCCAATGCTATCAGATACAACGTTTGATCATTACCCTTTTTTCATAAGGGATTATTATCCCTGTCTGCTCCTACGCCCTCCTTGTTTCTCACTCGCAACAAGGAATCAAATAATATAAACTAAAAATTAATTAACTAAATGATATCAAATAAATAAGTTAACTATTTAATTGTTTTATATTTAATTTAATTAAAATGAATAAATTGAAATAATATTTACATAAATTAAACAAAATATAATTACATGATCTCATGCCCAGGTGGTGACAATAAGCCAAACTTTGATCAATCATATCATTTCAGTTCTAAATTGAACAGAGTAAAAATATACTTCCTTACAAATCTATCAGGGGGATGATAACAATGGAGCTATAAGAATTGAACATAAAATGAGTCAAAAGCTATCAAAGTAAACAAAACAAGACTAAAATTACATTAACAAAATATTAATGGAGGGGCCCATAATTTTTAAAAAATTAAGGGAGGGTAGTTGTGGTCACAGAAATTGGTGAAACATGGGGACAAGGAAGTTATCTCTCATTTAGAATAATAGGTTTAAAATTATCAAAGATTGAAATAAAATATTCCAACATATTCTCATATATTGCAATTTCCAAAGGTCCCACATAATACAAGGTCAAAGTAGATAAGCTCTTAAGAAATGAAAGTACTTGAATTACCTAGCTCTAAAATAATAAATCAAAATGTAGGGAATATTTATTATCTTTTAATTTCCTCTATATTACTGGATAGAAATGATGTAACCAGGATTTTTGGATATTAGCATACAGCTATTTATTTTATATTATCTCTCTTTCCCAATAATTCTTCGCTTGCTGTGAGAATCCATCACCCCGAACAAAATGTCTCGACACAATACAAGCATAGCCCCACTGGTAGTGAGCGTCCATAGTCCCAGTGTTTTTACTTGTCCTTCCAACACGTGTGATTTGAACTCTTGTGTGTCACCATTTTGGATAGCATATTTGGAAAATTTCTTTTAGCAATGGGGGTAAGAGAGGAGGGTGGTACAAAATGATTTCTATTTAAACTAATAGATGTGATACTAGCTAAATTTGACCCCACTAGTTTTCTTTTCATTCATTTTAATCCTGGAGGGGTATGGGAAGGATTGAAATAAAAGGCTATGAAGATTTGTTCCTTTATAAAGGTGAAATTATAGTACTTGAATCATATCTTAGTGTTACCCATGATTAATGATGAATGTGAGAAAAGTGAAAACTTGGTAATGGTGACCTTTAAATAAATAAAATCCTATTGAAAGGATAGAGTAAATATTCTCCATTTTAAACCAATTGGTGTTGCATTTATATAAATTTCCTCCATATATATTTTGGGAATATAAAAAATTCTAATTGAAAAATAAGTGAAATTGACCAAGGAAAAGATAAAAACAAACTAGAAAGGAAAGTGAAATAAAAGGAATGAAAATATGAAAACTAAAACAAGACAAGACAAGAAAACAGAAATCAATATTAGTTATATCTCATTAGGTTTTAATTAATTATGCTCTTGATTGAAAATGAAATCCTAAATCTACGGAGCAGCTATGAAATATAGATGAAGTTGCATCAGTATGTCCCTTACCTACAAAATATATTGCATCAAAGTTAAGTCTTAATTGAAAAGTCCTAGTGATTTTCTATTAATGATAAGGATTGCAACAAGCTTTGAAAATAAAACAAGATGTTAATTCAAAATAAGATAAGGTGTAGAGACTACCTGATGTAACTTGATTGCAATCAATTTTTATTGACATTAATTTAAACCATTCTTTACCAAGAAGATAGAGGGTTGTTGCTCATTTATTTCATACCTGTATTATTAAAAGAAAACAAAGAGAAAAACAATCTAAAATAAACTATTCCTACTCCTAATCTAATCTGTAGGATAATATAGGACAAACTACAGTCATCTTTATGATGAATCCATCCAAGCTCTTTTATGCCTACAATTATATTTACTAAGAAAAATATAGTAACAGAAATAAAATTATTATTAAACTATTAAGAAAATTTTGGACCTATTATGTACATTTATTTATAATAGATTTAAGAGAAATTTATCTACAATAAACCTCTCTTGAAACGAATTGTCCAACCATGATCCAATCGAATCATAGAAATTAGGATGGACATACGCTAATGATTGGAGAAGATCCAAAGGAGGACATCATGACAAACCAAATTCAAATGAATTTCCTTTAAATGTTGTGGGATGTAAAAGACTGTTAATACTATGTACAAATGGAAGTGTATAGGAAATATTTTGCAAAATTGACTCTTGCGAATAATTTTTAAATGGATCCTTGAAGTCTGAATAGAAATATTATGAATATCTCAAATAATTTGTAGACAAATAAGATTGCTGGTAAAAATGCAATGTTGAATTCTTATGTGTCAAGGCTTGTGGAAGATTTATTGCAAAAGATAGAATTAGTTGGTAAGACATGAACATCAACTGAAATTCAAATTTATCAAAATATTTATGTTCATAATCTACTCCCTTAAACTCATTTTCATGTTCTTCCACAATGCATTGGAAAAATATTAACACTCTTAAAATGATAGTATAAAATATCCAAAAATTGAAAAATAAAAGACAAATAAAAAGCTAAAAGAAACCATAATAAATGAAGAATTCTAAGTAAAATTACATCATCATTTACACTATTATTACAAATAATGTTACAAGAAAGATGAGAGTTATTTGAAAAATTTCCCTTCCTATAAGTGTCAGCCAAGGTAATGTAATCAGAACTACTACTAACATCTACTTGTAAATGTGAAATATGTTGAGGATCATGAATGAAAATAGGAACTTGAATAACATCATAATCATAAATTTGAATGGATTCCCCTTCAAAATAAAATAAATCAAATGATTTTTAGCAGAGTCACAATGATGAGTATGAACATAAGAAGATCTCTTATTATGAAATACAGATTGACTTTGATAAATAAGAACATGAGAATTTGATGATGGGTGGAATAACTCAATATTCTCAAAAGCTAAATAGTGATCATAAGTAACTTCATAATTCTTAATGTTGGGTTTGTGTTATATTCTTTCCATGACTAGTCGCACGCATGGTGGGTCATAAGGGGACGAAAAACCCCCTTGCTTATTGCATCAGGCGCAACAAGGGGGTCACAAAGGGGGCATCGCCCCTCCTGTCAGAGGGTTTACAGGGGGGTGTTGCCCCCTATTAGGGAAATTATATTTGTTATCATTCCAACATTAAATTATCAATCTGAGACTCATAAGCTTCGAGGCACAAGTGCATGTATCACGAGATCATAACATCTAGCCTAAAATAACATCATGAAGTACATACTGAAATATGAAATACCCAATTCCTATATCTAATTATCTCATTCAGAAAAGTTGAAGTGGAGGAACCTATTTTACTATAATCTAATCTATCTCATTCAAAATGAAAAATCACTATTCTATTTTAACTATGACTTACTTAACTCTAGAACTCATTAAAAATGAATCAGACAACTAACACTACTGATGTTTTCACACAAAACTAATAACATCCTAATTTAAAATTATTGCATGAGCTACTAAAAAATCATTGTATAATATCCAAGTCACTGCATAGGTAATATAGAGCACTGCACCAATAATACAATTCATTGTATAAGAAATACAAATCACGGCATTGGATATTAAAATTTTGTCCAAGTAGTACAAGTCATTACATAAGAAATCCCAGCCACTACTGAAGAAATCCCCAGGGTTTATAAATGAAAAGAAACCTAATAATAACTCAAATTGATTCTTCTATCCTATCTAGTTCACACATTCAATTTCAAAAGAATTCAAAGGAAAATAAACGACAAATTAAATCAATTCTCTATGTTATCCAATTCAACGCAATACAATTCAAAAAGAATTTAAATGACAACTCAAATCTATGCTCTATGCTACCTGATTGAACACACTCAAATTTAAAATACTTAAGAAGATAGAGCTTGCTTTCTAATTCAAAACTAATTTAAATAAACTAATAAACTCCCTATGGAAAAGAGTAGTAACCTATGATCTATTTCAATAATGATTATACTACAATTTCAATGTATCTCAGAGCTCTACTATAACTCCTAAAATATTAACACATGACTTAGATTAATGCATAACATTCTACCTGTATGATTTCTGGATATTTCATATGAAACACAGTGCTACAAGAACTATGTGTTATTGTTAAGTGCACATGATTTTAAATAACAAAGACAAAATCCAATTCAAATCAATAGATTAAGCTCATAACATTATTATTATTTGTTTTGAAGGTGTCCTTATGAGTGTTCTTGACTGTGGAAATGTGATTATTAAATCATTCATGCATAGGAAATATGAATTAACACTATTCCTCTATTTGCAAAAGCTCAAAGATAATATGTTCTTCCAGATTCAAGAAAAACAGAGAAAGTAATTTAATTACAGAATGGAAGACAATGAATATGAGATCTATTCAGGAAAAGACTCTGAATTGAAATGTATATATACAAATTTTATTAAAACAAACTTCCTACAATTTACAATGATTACAGGATTTGTTTTTGGGTTGTGGTGGGTCATTTCCACTTCCACTAGTTCAATACCTTAAAAATTAGAAATCATAACACTTACAGGAAAATAAATGTCGAAGCCAAAATTATATTAAGCTTAATGAAACATCAGTTCAAAAATCAATAAGAAGCATGCCACAATATCTAGTGTTAGCTGAGGGTATTTCTCCCTTATAGAAAACTATGCATATGGTACCATCCTCTCTTAAATACAAAAACATCAGCCATTTTAAAGAGTTCATCCAATGGAGAAATAGTTATAACAAATTAACTAAGTAGAGTAAAGAATGGATCGGAGCCGAGGAGAGTAAACGAACAGATCAAGGATAATTCAAATGAAAATATTTAATAGGGTGCAACCAACTGTACCAATCATGGTCCTCCACGTGGCTGATTGCCGAAGCTGTCAAACTCCAATTTTTTGTACTTAACGTGAATTGTTTCAAGTCCAAGAACTCTGCACTTAATACTCCCCTCACAATAATTTATTTGTCATGATGAATTTTTCCAAACTATTTATGGGTTACCTGAATGAGGGTATTCTAAATAAAACCCTCATATTAGAATCCTGATATTCTTCCTCATTTAAACACAAATTTTATATTTTGACCTACAGGAATTATGGATTTTGTACTACAATCTCAACTTAGTCTTGTAGCATTTTTCTTTATGAAGAATTTCGATAATGGATCTCTATGTTAAATGGACTTGGCAAATCCAACATTAGAAAATCATGACAAAGTCATCTCTAATCATATAAAATTGAAGAAAACTAATGATAATCAACCACAAAGTGTAATATGTGTATTCGGCAGAAAGTTGTGGAATTATGGTATGAAATGAGTTAAAAATATAGGAATTTACTTTATGAATAGTGGTTTTCTACGGAAAAAATGGGTGTATTTGAGGCCCAACATCCCCCCATGCCTATTGATTTGCATGTCCTCATGCAAACAAATCCCTTTCTCATTGACAAATTCTTGACATCGTTTAGTAGATGTTAGTTCCTTGTCTGACATGATTTCTTGAATTTTTTAAGGTAATGGTTCTTTTGGAGAATCACTCTTCACATTTAACATGTCATACTAATCTACAAAAAAGTACAATTTGACGACAAAAAAGTGATGGATGAGAAAGAGATGATGGATGAAATGAGGTAGTGATGGGGATTATACGTATCTGAATGGGTACTTGCATACTTTCTACGCACAAGGCCAATGCTTATAGGTGGTTTCCTTTATCATTTCCTGGTAGTAATGACTTCATCCTACTAATCGAATGCTAGGAGAACACACTATAGATATTGTCTTTACTAATATACCATAATGGTTTTCTTTTACATGGTCTTGTAAATAAAGTATAAGCCTTCTTATTATGAGTAATGAATGGAAGGAAAATATGTTGACCCTACCGCCTACACCTACCTACAAGTCAGTGAGAAAATCCTTCAACCCCACAAGGTGTATTTGGTGGCGGGAACTCATATAAGGGGTTGTCAAACTAACCTTGACTCTCTCCGTTTGAGATATCTCTTAGGTTAGATATGGGGGGTAGTCCCTAATGAAAAGTTAAGTTAAAAAATATTTGAGTTTCTAGGATAATTGATAGAGTTAAATAGATTATCTCTTTATGATTTATAAGCCAAAACTAATATGATAAATAACCATCATAAGATAAGCATGAAATACATAAACAACAAGTTCCTTCCAAGGAAAATATGTTCACCCTACCGCCTACACCTACCTACAAGTCAGTGAGAAAATCCTTCAACCCCACAAGGTGTATTTGGTGGTGGGAACTCATAGACGGGGTTGTCAAACTAATATTGACTCTCTCCGTTTGAGATATCTCTTAGGTTAGACATGGGGGGTAGTCCCTAATGAAAAGTTAAGTTAAAAAATGTTTGATTTTTTAGGATAATTGATAGAGTTAAATAGATTATCTCTTTATGATTTATAAGCAAAAACTAATATGATAAATAACCATCATAAGATAAGCATGAAATACATAAACAACAAGTGCCTTCCAAGTATTTTCTCTTTAAGAAATGAAATTGTATTTTTCTTAAAATGAAGTGAAATGATTTCAAATGGAAAGCCAATGATCATGAAAAGTGAAACAATAAATTGTTAGCACAAGATATTATAAATGCTTTTAAGATGAATAAGTCTACAAATCAAAGCATGGAAACTATATTTCTCAAAAAGATACCATTAGAAATCTACTTGTGAGAATGATATTATAAAAAGAACTTAAATGTTAGACCAAGATGACAACATGCGATTAAGTTTACAAACCCAAAATAATATTACTTGAAAGTGAAATCAACCATTCATGACAATATACATTTAAACCAAAAGATAAGCCAATTTCCAAGTATAGGAGAATTAAAAATTGTTACAAAATTTAAAGGGATTACAGTTCTTGCATCCAAAATGCCACTTGAAACTTCACTTAACCTTTGTGATCTCCACCATTTCTCCTCTTATCACTTGGTTTCTCCATTGGGATTGCCTCCCATTTGCCTATTTAAATGAGCTTTGGCGCTCATATTTGTATCATGTAATAAGCTATTTGGCTTGAGGAAACTCTACCATTTTTTGCTTCCATACATTCTTAATACAATCGAGACTTTGGGGCTATCTGGGTGGTGTTCTCTTGCCATTATGAGGTGATGTCCTTTCATGCTACTGATATTGTGTTTAATTTCTTTCACATATTGAATTAATATTAGTTTATACTTCCCATCTTACTTGGATTTATGTGTGCAAGCTATCTTGCACATACCATTGATTTAGAGTAGTATTCTAGGGAAAATCTTGTCAATTCAATTTAATAGGAATGCTTGGTTTATCTTACTCATTCTATTTCTCTAATATTGTGAAAACTAATACATGTTCAAGTGTGTAGGAAATATATTTTTTATTGTGTGTAGGAATCCATCTGGAAGTGAGAAAAATCTCAATTAGATCAACTCACTCCTAGAGTCACAACGATCCAATACTCAGCCATTTTTTGGCTTCAAGTTTTCCATCCAACGAAGAGAAAAAGTGAGTTTTCTTACTCTATATCTACTTTATCATGCATTTAAAATTTAAAATACTTCTTCAATTATAGGTCTTTCAAAGCTATATCTCTTATTCAGGAGTCATCTCTAAAGTTGGGCAAGTATGGGGGTTAACTCCCATTACTTGAGCCATTTCTTTGTAAATTAAATTCTAAGTCTAGTTTTAGTTTCTTTTTCCTAATTTCACACTTACAATTGGTATTTTTTGTGTTTTCTATCCCATAGGCTTGAGCATTGGGTGGCAAGTATCTTGAGGAGAATCTTTGGAAAACTACTCACTCGTGTGTGTTTAGGACCCCCTCACGCTATCGAAAAATTGATTTCTAGGGAGGCCATAAGCACATGGGAGAGAGTTGAAAACTCATCTAGGCCGTGGGCCTTTTGAGCCTTGTGAATCTCTTTTGGAGAGTTTTTTCCATTTTCAAGTTTGTTGTTGTTAAATTTTTGGGGAGATAGTCTAGCTTTGTTAGATCCCATATTTGTAAATATCTCTCTCGTGTTGTGGGTTTCCCTCTTAGAGGCATTTTTACCCACTTTAAGTTCTAATAAAATATTAAAAAGAAATTGTTGGAGGGAGCTTTGGATTTTTCCCATGGAATCCCCTTTCCTGATTTAGAGGAGGGATTCTTGTGGGTGGCCTAACCTTTCTTCTAGTTTTTCTTTTCCTCATTTAGAGGAGGGATTCTTATGGGTGGCCTAATCATTTTTTCTAGTTTTTCTTAGCTTTATAGCTTTTAATTTCATATTGTGCATTCTCAAAATCAAAACATTTCACTCCACATGTAAAGTTTTACTAATCTTGTATTTAAATTCCAACGTGCATATGCTTCCAAATTGTAAACTTGAAAAAATCTCATCTTACGTTTAAACACTTCATACTTTGGAGAGTTTTAGTTGTTCCATAATTTCTTCAAGTATATGCTTCACTACTTGGTCAATTTATGCTATATGTCATGAAAAATATTAGAGCACTATCATTTATTTGAAACAATTGTAGCTTTAAAAATCTATTCAATTTTACATGCTTACTTTCCATTTAATGGTGCAGACACGTATCAATTTATTTACATTCTTGCCTCTCAAGTATTGCAAACTATTTATGTTTGAAGCATTTGCATGAAGAATTTGTTTAATTTGGGGAATTAACACAAATTTGCACTTCATCTAGGCATTTTTGTATAGGAAGGCCCCAAGCCTCACTAAAACTTACCTCTAACTTAAGTTGGTTGAATAGACATTTAGGGACACTCTACCTCTATTGACTCCTCATTGTGAGATCCAAATGTTTGGGCAAGGATGAAATCTAAGTACTAGAGTTCCATTGTAACTTTTCATTAGCACTAATTAATAAAATAAACCAAGAACAACATTCCTTCACATTTTCTTTGTTTGCAAAGTTCTTAAATTTCTTGTTATCTTGATGGTTTAAAGTCTCAAATAAAGATGAAATGCATGGAATGAGAAGTGGTGAATCATTAAGTTTCCTAAACCTTCTAATGAATTAGATAATATTAAGCCAAATTTACCTCAAGTTTTACCTTTATTGTTGATGTGCTTGGTGTTCTAGGATGAGGTAGAATATGGACTGACTAGAGCTGATGTGACTGTTGATTTTATCTGCTAAAGAAGGTTGAAGGATGAATTAAAGGTCCCCTTCTCCCCCATCCCTAAGGAGTTGTATGTCCCAAAACAACTAATGAAAGGTAAGTGTTGCGGCAAATGAATGGTCGGGCTGCTATATCGCAGCCTATACTGAAATGGATATACTATTGCAAATGAAAATGGTAATTTTGATACAAATATCGAAGCTACCACAAATATGTATTGAGATCACAAAGCCATATAGTATTCAATCGCTACACACCCATGTTAAATCTTACATATGTGAATAAATGGTGTCGATGTTGAACATAAGAAAGAGTCATTCGATTACTGACCTTTGAGGAGGGTTGTTAACCAATGCGAGATATACCACCTTTGATGTCAGTGGGAATCAAGTCACTAGGTATATTCTGCCAACCATGAATTGATTTTTCAAAGTTGAATGGACAATAGAATTCATCCAGAAAGAAAATTTGATATATTTCCTTAGTAGATGACAAGGACACCTACCATTAAGGCATGCATGCTTCCAATTACCTTATCTAACCCTAATCTTGGTCTTTGATAATTTGTTGATGTCGATGCGACAAGGTTTGTTAGCAGTTGGGCCTCAAGGGATCCCACATCAAAAAAATCGACTATAAATGTGACACCTTGAAAGATACATGATTTGAAGAACTCATACAAATTTACAAACTTTATTGGGAACTTTTCTCACTCGTTACCTGTTTTTCAAGAAAAGTCCCTATCCAGATGCATCAGACAAGCTGGTTTTCACAAAAGGACTTATTTTTCTCTTTACCATTTTCATTTATTTATTTATTAAAATACTAGATTTCCTACTCTACTAAAGAAGAGGTGTCATCCTTCAAGTAAAATAGAAATTCTAATGAAGCCATGTGCATATAAGGTACAAAGATATATTCATGCCCAGATTTAACATATAAACTTTAGAAGGTACATGAGCATGAAAAATCAGTAGTTTTGAAATATGTGATACAAAGAGTATTTGAAGATGAGAGTGGTACATTGTTTGGATTGTGATATGGAACCAATGCTCAATTTAATGTCAGTGTTATTGTTCCATTTCTTCAGTTGGACCATTCTAAAAGTTATGCTCGGTCATGGCATCTAAACTTGGATAATTGGTCTCTGGAATGCATACAAGGCTTGCTGATGGACATGGTGAAAGTTCCTCGATCTTTGGTTCAATAGAATGTTTCCCATAAAATTTGGTACATGATTTCTCAATCTCCTAGGTATATAGGAAAGAGGAATCAAGGGAGACTTCCAAATACTTTTTTGGTTTTCAAGAGATATATACTTTCCTGAATGTGGTCAAGATGAACTCTTCCAGAGAGGTAGATATCCCAGCTACTCCTAAGATTTGAGAAACTACTTTGAGGAACATTCTTGAAGATCTCAATCATTCTTGAATTTCTATTGCTAGTTGATGGCCCCTATATCACAACATGGACTAGTACCTGGGGGTTCTTACAACACCCTAAAAATGTTTTATCTTTAAAGATCTTGAATTTTCAATTTAAATGAATTAAAACTACTAATTGCAATAAAATTCAGCAAACTTTAACTTCTTGTTTACTTGGACAAGAAAACTTTGGAGTAACCCCACCATAGTGTGTGCGTGGCTCTTCACTCACGTCTTATCATACACTCTCCACCCTTTGATTGTCCTGCAAAATCCTCACCACATAACATCTACACCCCAATCCCTTTAGTACCTCCTCAACAATGGCACAAAAAATGTTGGGGAAATTATATGTGTTATAATGCCAACATTAAATTATCATTTTGAGACTTTTAATCTTTGGGACACAAGTGCAAGTAATGTAGGATCAAAAAATCTAGCCTAAAGTAACATCGTAAAGTATAGAATGAATTAAAAAACACCAAATTCCTATATCTAAGCATCTCATCCAGAAAAGGTGAAGTGGAGAAACCTATTTTATTGTAATCTAATCTATCTCAGTTAAAACTCAAGTCACTATTCTATTTTAACTATGACATATTTAACTCATGAACTCATACAAAAATGAAACAGACAACTAACACTATTGATGTTGAGAACACACTAGAAATTCTATCAAAGATGTTGCAAACATGTAAGTTACACGTCATGAATGCATATTTGATCATAATAGTCTGAGATTCACCTGAGAATCACCAAGAAGGATGCATGCAATCTCAAGATGGCTACAATAACACTTTTTATGCCATGCATTCATCAATTATTCAGTAATTTATCAAAACATGTAAAGATCCATAGAAATAACACATCATATGATAAATGTATAACTAGAAAATAATCATCATAGAAACCATGACAACCCATCCATAATAGCACCAACGTAATCACTACGAATTCTCATAGATATTAATAAGTAAATGTCTCATATTAACATGTGAAAATACCAACCAAGTTAGGGACTTCTTCAAACCACCTGACCATAGATTGGGCTCAACCAAATCTCTCTTTCAACTAATCACCCCCACACCATATTCCATGAAAAAATGTGGTATCTCATGGAATAAACCAAAACAAGACCAAACCAAGGCTTCTAAAGGCCAAACCACCTCAACCCTCATTCAATGATTCCACCTACCAGTTGGACATCAATAACGCTAACCAGATCGATCTCTACCCAAGTTGTCTAAGGCTCCAGGAAGTAATAACTGAATGCACATCCTTCGAGGGCTTCCAGATCATTTATTCAACCTTTCTGCAAGGACTAGTAACTCAACCCACCAAGGGATCTAAAGAATTTGTCCCAAACTACTCTCTAGGACTAGTCACTCAACCCAAGTTGTTCCACAACATCCATATTGTTTGTTCCAACCCATGACCATAAGGAATTATTAGAAGCAATTAGAAAACAATGAAGTGTAAAAACCCAGAACACCATGGCTAACCAGGAAATTGAAAGGAAAGGTTATATCCATTGTAAATTTAGGAAATACTCCATGCCAATGATAGAACATAACCAAATAATCACATGCATATACCATGCATCCATAAATCAACAAGGAAATCACACATGAAACCTGTTTCCTACAAAACAATCTAGTTGTAGTTGTTGATCACCCATTCCCTCATGTTGTTCCATTTTCCTTTGCCTTCTTTCACCAATCCTAGTGATTACTATAGTTCTCCAAGAATGCTCCAAGAATGATCTAAGTGTGAAATAGTATGACAGAGTGAGAGAATAGAATAGAGCTCCACCTAAAAACCATCAAAGTTCAAACTGACAAAAAGATAAACCAAAAAAAGAAGTGAAATCATCCCCAAAAATCATTTTATCATTAAGGCCTCTATTTTCTACATTTTTCGTCTAATTTTGCTCACATGGAAAATTGTGACTCTTCACCTCCCTTTTCTCTTGTTTTCATTTATTTCATAAAAAAATTCCAATTATTGTCTCTTTGCCTTTACCAATTTCCATATCCATAAATTAATCACCTATGACACCCGTCACTATGTTTTTACCCAAATTTCAACTTGGAATACATGTCCCATGTCCTTGGTCTAATTTTATTTACATGTAAAATCAACCAGGGGCTGTTACAAAAAATGTATGGTTCTATCCTTGCCCAAAAAGCTATCCTGGATAGGATTTTCTATTAAACTATTACAACTATTCCTACAATGTGGAACCACTAAATTGGAACCACTTGCCAAATGTAGTTAATGGAATAAAATCAACTTGATATAAAGGCTCTATATAGCTCATTCTCTAACATAATTAGAGAAAGGATATTGATAGGAATCTACCTCAAGTACACTATGCTAAACTAGAGTTTGTGTGATGGATTATATCAAAATACTAGTAGCCAAAATATTAAGTGGATTTTACTAGGTGTAGGGGAAGGAGGGTGTTAGGAATATGCATAGCAGAAAGTTTCCACCTAAATGATTTACACGTAGCTATTGCTCGACCTTGATTATATCCAAAACCAACATAATAGATTTCAACAATGTTAAAATAATTAACATGGAAGCACATATTTAACTATGACCACAATTTATGAAAAAATAAAAGGCAACCTATTTGTAGGGAAGTTTACCAAATAACATAAATAACTCATCCATTGATTTTGGTTTCCATGGTTAGAGCGTGCACTAATATATGAAAAGAAAAATTTTCTCGTATGAAGGGGTTGGTTTGTTTTGAGGGCCAATGAACAATTGAAAAATCATCTATTTGGTTAGACGAAAGTTTTTGGTTTCCTCTAAACTAATGTTAGATTTTAGGGTCAATGAATAATTGAACATTCATCTATTTAGTTTTATGCAAGTTTTTAGTTTCTTGTTAGTTTTTCTAATATCCCAAACTAGGAAATACAATGAATACCATAAACATGCACCAAGCTACAGTAAGAAAATACAACCATGCAAGCACAAATTTTGCACAAGCAGCAATAAATCATTAAGCCATAGAATAACTACAACAAATCTTAGCCATTTTATTAAAATTTCTCTGCAACTAAGTACAATAGAGTAGAATGATATAACCTGGGATTGCTAATGCAAGCATGTGATACCCAAGTGAATATCTAAGAAAAAATCCAACTAAAATGGCTCAATCTGTCCCAATACACTACCCAGAAAATTTTGTTGTTGATGTTGATGGTGAACTGAGATTTATGCCATCAAAATTGCTCCAATAATTATTCAAAATTAACTACAGGATTCTCTCACAAAATCTACGAAACTGAGAAAAACCTTGGGCTCATTCCAACTGACCTAGAAAGCCCCCAAAATGTGCAAAATGCCCAAAAAATAATCTTGTTGCTATTACTACTTCTAGATAAGAAAATGAAATTATGACCTTAATAATGTCTGGATCGACCTAAAATTGTGGTCACATACTCCCATCCTATAATCCTGTAATACATAGAAAATATTTTGCCTAACTCTAAGGCAAAAGAAAACCCATAATCTGATGCAAATTGCCTTGCTAACCAACAATAGACCCTACTGTATGAATTTACGATTATGGCCCAAATATTGCCTAAATTGTTTTGTAAAATTAGTTATAGGCTCCTCACACCACAACCAAAAAAAATCCAAAAATCATTTGGGCTAATTTCAATTGACCTAGAATGCCCAAAATAAAGAGAATGTAGGAATTTACAGGATAACTTCCTCAGATAGAACACCAAAGGACACCACTCACAAACATATCACATATCAATACACCAGTATTCTTGATGTGGTCAAAACCCTCAAAGAGGGAAACAGTCCATGACCTAAGCCAACGTGGCCACTTCAAGCAATTTATTAATGTAAAAGATAGAAAATTTACATAAGCTTCTCTCATGAATGGTCACCTTACAAATTACCCTCCATGCTCTTTAAATAGAGACCATGGACCAATCAAGTGTTAAGCCACATATCAAGTGTCAGTAATACCAAGGAGAGAATGAACGGTCAGATCTCTTCATTTCTAGAACATATCATGGCCATCATATTGTAAGTTACAAAAGTACATAGTAAAGAAACACAGTTTACCTAACTCTACACTAGACCAAGTTATACTTAACTATTTCCTATGTGTGAGAATATCCTAACATCCCCCCTTCAGAACAACTTGGGATAGGATTAAAGGATGTACAAATATGACACAATAGGAGAAGGAAGGAGGAATTAGAGCCTATCCCCCCTTAGTGACAACTTCCTGAATTCCAACCATAAATTGAAGTTTTCTAAACTTCACCTCTCTAAGAGCCTTTGTAAAGATGTCTGTAACTTGATCATTTGTTGAACAATATTTCACTTCAAAAACATGGTCATGAATGAGATTTCTGATGAAGGGCATGTGTAGTTCAATATGTTTTCTACGCTAATGTTGGACTAGATATTTTCATAGTTGAATGGCACTTTGATTATCACACCAAAGTGTATTCGAATGTTGCTACTGAAAGCCAAACTCTGATAGGATTTGATGAAGCCACTTGTTTTCCTTACTAGCTTCTATGATGCCACGATACTCTGCTTCTACTGAAGAAAGAGAAATGGTGCTTTGTTTCTTGCACGCCCATGTAATAGGTATAGAACCAAGAGTGAAGACATAACCTACAATAGACTTCCGATCATCAGCGTCACCAGCCTAATTAGAATCAGACAAACAAACCAATAGAGGAGATTCTTCTGCATTGTAATGAATCCCAAATTGAACTGTACATCGAACATAACAAAGTATTATTTTAGCTGCATTCCAATGACTTAAATGTGGATTTTGCATAAACCAAGAAGTAAGGCCAACAACAAATGAAAGGTCAGGATGAGTATGGGTCAAATACAGAAGTTTTCCTACAAGCCACTGGTATAAGGTAGCATCAACTTGAGGGGAAGTACAAGTGACTAAAATTTTGTCTCCAGACTAAAAGGGAGAAGGGGTTGGGTTACAGTCTTTCATGTGAATGTGTTGTAGAATATCACAGGCATACTTGGACTGGGAAAGGGAAATACCTTCCTTGGATTGCAAGATTTGAAAACCAAGAAAATAATGCAAGTGTTCTAAGTTTGTCATTTCAAACTTTTTTTTAAAGCTAGACTTCACATGGTTTATAAGTTTGGGATCACTACCAGTAAGGATAAGATCATCAACATAAAGAACAACAATGATAAGAGACTTACCCACTTTCTTCGTGTAGATAATATTGTTAGAATGACACCTATAAAAGCCAATATCTGAAAGAAAGCTATCCATTTTGGCTGATCTGGATTTAAATAGGAACACAACAAATCACAGATATAACCATAAATACAGAGATGCGGCAAAAATAATACTTCATTTTGTTAATGCAAAATACTAAAATATGGTTACAAACAGAAGTGGAAATAAGCTAGCTCGAGTGATGGTAGCTTATCTCTCAAAGGAGATGTGGCGGCTACATGCCTTTGAACTATATTACAATGAGGCTCAAGGGCCTTTTTATTATTGAAAAATAAGAGCAAAACCTAAACAACCAAAACCTTAACCCAAGGATATGTAACACTAAGAGTTTATGGGCCCCATGTAGGTTTTAACCCTGTACAGAAATTACGTGCATACGAATTCAAAAAACACAGAAAATAAACAATGTGAGAGCATAACACATAAAACACATATACACAGAGATTTTCCCTTGGATCCCAAAACTGGGACTACCAGCTTGATTTTTCATTATATTCCTTTCAATGTTAAAATACATATTTATACATGATGAAGCATCCAATACCATGGATCGAAAACCATCGCGCTCAAAACCATGGACCAAAAACAATCGTATCCAAAAAACATGTGCCAAAATCATGCACAAAACCATAGGTGGGTCTGCCCAACCTAACATAGGGTCCAAAACCAAAATTTTTTGGGACGCTGCCCTGGACCCCATAAAGTGGGGTTATGGGTATGCCTTAAACAAATGTGACCCCCCCCCCCC
>APFE030561688.1:112201-128713 GCA_000404065.3 Pinus taeda | reverse complement strand
CACACAGTGATCTTCTTTGCTTCTAGTGAAGCCAAGTCCCCATATAAATGTATCAAATTTCTGATACCACATCCTTGGTGATTGTTTTAACCCATATAGAGACTTCTTTAACTCGCATACCAGTTCTTTCTCACCCTTCACTGCAAAGCCTTCGGGTTGTTTCATGTATATTTCCTCTTCTAGATCCCCATGAAGAAATGTTGCTTCACATCCGTTTGTTCTACCTAAAAATCGAAAGCAACAACAACAAATAAAAGTAATCTAATAGAAGTTGAACTTGGTCCCTGGTGAGCCACTTTCCCTAGTGATGGAGTTGGCCTGCATTGAAAACTTGATACAATTGGATCTTCTACTAGAGAGTGTGCTTGATATACATGTCAATGATCCAATTAGTTGCAGCTTGTTCCATGTAATCTGGATTTAACTTTGTTGGTTTGAGTTGTTCTGCAATGTCGGATGTGTCTAGTAATAGTGGAAAGTATGGCCAAAGGCAGTCCACATTGAACACTGGGTGCAGGTCAAGAAATGGGGAAATGTTGAGCTCAAATGCATTGTATCTTATAACATTGGTAATGGCATAAGGACCATATCGAAGTGGTCTGAGTTTCCGATAGGCTCCGATAAGTTGTTTCTTTTGCAAATGCAACCAGACTATGTCACCCACATGAAACTTATGTGTCACCCTATATTGATCATGTCGTTGTTTGTACTTGGAATTTGATTTCTCCAAACTGTCATGGACCTGTTGGCAGATATGTTGGATGTGCTCAATGAAGTTGTTTGCCTTATCGGTTTCAAACTAGACATGAGCCAAATCTGCTTGAGTAACTGCAAATGGCATGACCACATCAATGGGACATAATGGCTGGAATCCCAAACCCACCTAAAAAGGGTTGTGGCCAATCGAGCTATGGAGAGCACAGTTATAACTGCACTAAACATAGGGGAGGCTCTCATCCCATGTTCGTGGATGCTTTGAGTTGTGCATGCGTAGAATGTGTATGATCATCCTGTTGATGACCTTTGTTTTCCCATTAGTTTGGGGATGGAAAGTTGTGGACTTAGTGAGATTGGTGTCCAACATCGACTAGAGACTGGACTAAAATGTACTGAGGAACCTGTTGTCCTGATATGAGATGATAGACTGTGGGATTCTAAAGTTTACCCACACTCGTTAAAAGAAGAGTTTAGTATTTCCTTCTGTTGTGATATTCTTCTTGCAGGCCACCATAATGGCCATCTTCGAGAATCTGTCGACGACCAAAAAAGCACAGTCATTTTGATGCTTAGTGGAAGGAAGGCCCGACATGTAATCCATGGAGATGGATTCCCAAGGTCAACTAGGGGTAGGAAATGGAGTATAGAGTCCTTGCTTCTTGATAGTCAGGTTGGGAATGGCACACACAATGCATCATCTGATGTAGTTCCCAACATTATATCGAAGATTCGGCTAATAAAAATACTTCTGTAGTACTGCCACTATTTTCTTGACCTCGAAATGTCCAGCAGCCCGACTGTAGTGCACTTCCCAAATCATCTTGGCACTCTCACTTGAAGGAACACAAAGGTGACCTAGGTGGCATAATACGACATCTTGGAAGTTAAAATCTAGAACATGCTGACCCTCCAAGAGCATCTAGTCTATGTGGCCGAATTCTGGGTCGCTTTTGTAGAGAAGTGGCCAATCATAAGTCTTGTGCCCAAAAGAGCTTATCACGATGGTTAAGACCATGATCAGTGGTTGATTGAGGTAATCTACAACATTATTGGTGCTTCCCTTCTTAACTTGATATTCAAATGGAACTATTGCAGGTATGTAGACCACTTATGATGGCAATTATTCGGCAACTTCCCCTGCATTTGTATGAACTGTAGGGGTCAATGGTTTGTGTGGATGCCCATTTCCTTCCCCGAAATGTAATGTTTGCATTGTCAGTAGGCCTACACAATGGAATACATCTATTTTTCATAAGTGGGATACTTTCAGACTGTGTCTGAGAGTGTCTTAGTGTGACATGCCACTGGATGCCTCTGTTAAGTAAGGACTACCCCAATAGCATAGCTAGAGGCATTTGTCTCGATCTCAAATGGTTGTTGCAAGTATGGTAATACGAGCATTGATGTTGAGCGGAGGTGATGTTTCAACTCTGTGAATTCCTTCTATTGAGATTCATACCAAAAGATTTTTTCTCTTTCTCCTCCCTTGGTGACTTGAGTCAAGGGTTAAGTGATATGAGAGAATCCCAACACGAACTTGCGGTAGAAATTGGCAAGACCAAGAAAGCTTTGGAGCTCTGTTAGTGGGGTTGGAGATGGCTAATCCAGAATGACTTGGACCATGGTTGGATCCATAAGCACCCCCCGTTCATCAATAATGTATCCTAGATATTAAACCTGGGTCATGCCAAAAGTGCATTTCTCCAAATTGGCACATAGCTTGTGTTGTCACAATGTTTGGAGAATCTGTCAGATGTGGTGGAGGTGCTCTTCCCAAATCTGGTTGAAGATTAGGTTGCCATCCATGTATACCACTACAAATGAGTTGGTGAATGGCCCCAAGATGTCATCCATCAGCCTCATGAAGGTTGCAGGAGCATTCATCAACCTGAAAGGAATAACCAACCATTCAAAAAGGCCCTCCGTGGCTTTGAAGGTAGTCTTCCACACATAGGAGGGTTTGATTGGTACCTAGTGATATCTTGACTTCAATTTGATCTTGTTCAAATATTTTACCCCCTTCAGTTGGTCCATAAGGTCATTAACCCATGGGACTGGGTACCTATTCTGGACAGTGATCTTGTTTAACGCCCGATAGTCAATACAGAGTCTCCAAGTCCCATCCTTCTTTTGTACAAACATGATCGAGTTCCCACATGGTGATGAACTTTGTAGGATGTGACCTTTCTGTTGTAGCTCCTGAATCTACTTCTTGATTTTGTTGTTCTCCATAATGGAGCATCGATAGATTGGTCCATTAGGCAGTGGCACACCTGGGGTCAAATCGATGGAGTGCTTGACCTGACAATGCAGAGGCACCCCTACAGGGGAGGTGAAGATGTCCTCGTACTCCTCCACGACCTTGTCCATCTACTGCTGTCATGTAGAGGGGCATTGTCTGGAGGTTGTGGCCACCATATTCTTCTTTCCCTAAGGGCATATCATCAGGAAAACAAATTTACCGGTTTTGGAAATGAGCTTACTACAATGTTTTGCAGTAACCAAAGAGATGGCGGTAGGCGGTTATACCTCTGGTATCTTGTACAACCTATTTCCAAAAGTAGTAATAACAACACGAGGTGCTTCCAGAGTAGCTGCTGGAAGTAGATGTGTCACCCCTGGGTACCAACTAAAGGATCTGGGCAAATTTGTCCATCATCATGTTCCTTTGTTGCTCAAGGTCCTCTTCGAGCAAGATTTTGATAGGATCTCCTACCCATCATCCTTCTTTTCATTCGCCATGGGAGGTTGTTGGGATTTGCGAGGCCGGTATTGCAAACGTTCGACCAGTTCAAGCCCTAACTCCTTATATCCCAACCTCATTGGGGACATGCAAAGAAAAATAGAGAAAGAGCATACCACTCTGATACCAGTGATCCAGATTTAAACATGAATACCACAAATTACAAACATAACCATAAATACAGTGATGTAGCAGAAATAATACTTCATTTCATTAATGTAAAATATTGAAATATGATTACAAATATAAGTGGAAATGAACTAGCTTGGGCTATGGTAGCTTATCTCTGATAAGAGATGTGGTCGTTACATGCCTCTGAACTACATTACAATGAGGCTCAAGGGCCTTTTTATTATTGAACAATAAGAGAAAACCCTAAACAACCAAAACCATAACCTGAGAAGATGTAACACCAAGAGTTTATGGTCCCCATTGGAAGGATCTCTCCAAGGACTGCGAAAAAAAGATGATTTTATTAAAAAATCGTTGGCAGTAGATTTCCAAAAAAATGTTGTTTAGGGCCTCAGAATGGCTCCAGATGTTTAGGACCCAAAAAATTGCTAAAAATAGTAAACTATGCTACAATTAAGGAAACTAAAAAACTGAAAGAAAAAATGGTGGGGGTCCAAGTGGAATTAGTGGGTGGCCACCAATATCCACCTAGATCATTGGCATACCAAGCTCGACGGGCTTGCTTGAGACCATAAAGGGATTTCTTAAGCTGACATACAAGGTTGGAGTGTGTTTGTATAAATCTTGGAGGTTGTTCCATATAGATTGATTCATGCAAGTTCCCGTGCAAGAAGGAGGATTTAACATCCATTTGATGGATTTCCCATTTGAAAGAGGTAGCAAGGAAAAGAACAAGGTGGATAGAGTTCATTTTGGCAACAGGGGAGAAGGTTTCAGTATAGTCAATGCGTTCAACTTATGAAAAACCCTTAGCAACAAGAAGAGGTTTATGTTTATCAACTTTTCCGTCTGGTCCAAACTTGGTTCTATAAACCCATTTGCATCTAAAAAAATTTCTTCCCTTTGGAAGAGGAACAAGATCCCATGTATCATTTTCCAATAACGAACAATATTCTTCATACATAGTTGTGTCCCAATCTAGATGGCCTGAAGCTTCTACAAAGGTGTCAGGATCATGATATGTTGAAGCTTGAGCCAGTAAAGTAGAGGCTCTATCAAACTAAGAATGTGTGCGATGTTGATCTGTAGGATCACTTGCAAGAGAAGATGCTGCATCCTTAGTAGTGTAAACCCATTTTGGAAGCTGGGGAGATAAAAGAGGATCCTGAGAAGGTGGGGGAGGATTGACATCCTCACTTTCATCATCTAAAGAAGATGTATTTTTAGAAGTAGAAGGGATAGAGAGAGGTGGCACATCTGCCGAACTACGCTCATACACCAATATGTTTTCAGAAAACTTTACATCTCCTCTAATGATAACATTTTTAGATTTAGAAGAAAGAAGTATATATCCTTTGACATCTTCAGAATATCCAACAAAAATACATTTTTCACTCTTAGGTTCTAAGGATTTATGTTTCTCATCTAGAATATGGACCCATGCCTCACTTCCAAAAACACGAAAGTGAGTTACATATGGTTTAGTTGAGCTCCATGCTTCTTCTGGAGTGATATTCTTTAAAATCTTAGTAGGAGTGCAATTTACAATGTAATTTTCACAATTGATTGCTTCTGCCAAAAAATTAAGACTAGGTCCTTTAGATTGAAGCATACAATTAGCCATTTCCTTTAATGTGTGATTCCTCCTTTCAGCTACACCATTTTGTTCTGGAGTATATGGAACAATATGTTGCATTTGAATTCCATGCTCAGTTAGAATGTTGATGAATTTGTCATTAACATATTCTCCACCATTATCAGATCTTATCTTAAGAATTTGATGTCTAGATTGTTTCTCAACGAAGGTCTTAAAGGCCAAGAACATGTTAAATACTTCACTCTTGAGTTTTAAGAAGTATACCGAAGTGCGTTTAGAGAAATCGTCAATGAAAGTTAAGAAATACTGGTAGCCAGAGAATGAAACAACTGGAAGTGGACCACATAAATCACTATGCACAAGCTATAAAGGGGTTGAGGCATGCCAAGAGGCACATTTTTCAAAACTATCGCAATGACGTTTTCCAGGTACACATCCAGGACAAGCACCATCTCTGCAAGACACCATAGGAAGACTTGTCACCATATTTTATTTACATATATTTTGAACGGAGCGATATTTTAAGTGACCAAATTGCTCATGCCAAAGTTTGATCACTTCATGATTATGAGTAAAAAATATCAAGGGAAGGGCTGATGACTGAAAGTTGCTAAACTTATACAACCTTGTAGAATCATCAACAATTCCAATAGTGAAAATTTGTCTAGGATCTCTAGGTCCTTAATTACAACATCATGAGGTGAAAATTCAATGGTTTTACCTTCACTAGAATGAGTTATTTGATATACAAATAGAAGGTTGCAGGATAAGGTAGGAAGACATAATACATCATTAAATTGACCATTGTCTAGATGAATAGTTCCAGTGCCTACAACACTAAGAGATCTATCATCACCAACATATATATTATTGGTGTTACAATCATCTAAAGAAGAAAACATGGCTTTGTTTCTGGCCATGTGATAAAAAACTCCAGAATCATTGAGCCACTCATGAGAATGAGAAGAACAAAATACATTTAGTGCACCACCAGGCTGACATGCTTCACAACCACATGCAGAAAATGTTATTCCTGAAGATGAAGTTGAATTTGAAGTTGAAGAGTGCTCCAAATGGATGTTATGCTTCTTCATTGTTGCTTCCAAGGCATCCATCTTCTTAAAGCATGTTGATTCTAAGTGGCCATCTCGATTACAAAAGTTACAATGCCTATTAGGATTCCTCCCATTGTTTTTATTTTCCTTATCATTTTGTTGAGTTGATTTTTCATTTTGAAACTGAAAGTGCTTAGGACCCTTGGGTTGTTTAGGACCATTCTTTTTAGGATGCTGCTTCTTAAGATTCTTTGAACTTGGTTATTGTTGGGCAACTAAGGATTTCTTAGAAGAGTTTCTAAGATTAAGAAGACCAAGATGTAAGAGTTTTTCTTTTTCTCTTATTAAAGAATCACAAAAGGCATCAAAAGAAGGGGACTTGTAGGCTTGTCCTTGAGAAACAAAGGCTTCTCTAGTAGAATGGAAGGTGGAAACAAACACAGAGTAGGATAGTCCTAACTTTGTAAGAATGGAATAGATAAGGCTACCATCTTCTTTATTAACCTTAAGACCTTCAAAGAGAAGTCCAAGGGTCTTGAACTTGGACAAAAAATATTCAATGGAAGAAACATTATTGGGATCCAATGTAAGCAACTCACTTTCGAGTTGATCGGTTCTAATTCATTTTTAATTCCAAAAACGGTTGGATTATTAGGGCCTAACCCAGGTTCGGAAAAGTTATTAGCCAAATAAATCCTGCACTACCGGTCCTTTCGGCAAAAATCCACAGAGCGCGGACTGAAGTCTCACCCGAGGTAGTAGGGGAGGGTACGAGAACCAGGTTTCTATACCCTTGGGATGTCTTGATGTGGTCTAGAGGGTCGCGAACCTTTCTGCGCTACTTTGTATAGATATCTATCCTTCGCATAGATCTGAGCCAGTCACTTCCCAAACCTTATTATTTATATGGATTTATTATAGATCAGAATTAATTAACAAGGTCTTTAAGTAAACATTTAACAACAATACCCAGTGTGCATTATCATCATCCATAAAGACAGGTTGATAATCATATAATAGACATATAACCTAGAATATAATAGATCCACAATAATTTAGAATCAACACAATGTATCAAAGCCAACTTATATTTAATAATATTTTCATTTCAGTACAATCCACTTTCTACCCTATGCACACAGCTACAGGGGTCCTCGCACACAGTTGTGGACTCTACCAGGCCTCCACACACACAGCTGTGGAGCCTCTATCTAACTACTAATCCTCTCAATTTGCACTTACAGACTTAGAGTGACTATTGCTTTTTGAAACCCATAATACCTTAGATCTTCCCCAAAAGCTACCTCTACCCTTAGAGCCTCGCTCTATTTATACATCCCCATGGTCCATGGAGCATGGGTAGGCTGACTTACTTCTATTATGTTACATTATTTTCGGGTAGACAACCCTTCGACTCGACCTATTACATTTCACACTCCACGCACTTCGCATAACTTTTTACAATATCGTTACCGTGACTTATGGACTTTAAGCCCCAAAACCATTACGTGGGGTCTCCGCTACCCAATAGGAACCCAACGCAATCATCGTGACTCGTCCCGAGTCACTCATCGGTGCAGTGATATGCGTTGCCACAGCATCATCGTCCACCATCCCTATGAGTGACACCCTACGTTCTGTTGCTCCCTCTTTGTCTCCTACAACTCTTCTTCAAGCTCCTGCTCCATTGCCTCTACTAATTTGCACAACTGATGATGCTCATTCTGCTCTACTTGCTTAACACAAAGCACCCCCTCATAGGATTTTAGCTCAAGATGGGGTGCTGCATACAGGAGCTCTTCATGCCAACACAGCAAATCTCCAATTTTTGGTCTACTATACACACTGTCTGTTGCAGCGTCTGTTTCATTTTTGCAAGAAAGATGTTGCTATCTATGAGATCCCAATCTTCAAGGTGCATCAGAGACGAACTGTTAACTACAATTCCATATTTTGTTTCCATATTCATAGTCTTTCCCATATCTTTTATGCGTCGCTGGCCAGCCCATGGGTTGGGCAATAGCATCCGGACTAGTTTTGCTTTGTGTAGGAATTTTCGGTACATCCCCTACCATCGGAATTGAACTCTGCATGGCACCTGCAGTTGTCGACACCACCCTGTCCAGAAATTCTTGCATCTCCATTGGCCATGTTACAACCCCCAGGCTTACTCCTTTAGTGTCAATGATGAACAGTTCCATACCAATGGAAAGGCACGATAACTTACTTGTCTCAGAACCATAGATCATTCAGCGGATGCCCCCGATGATTTTTAAGCGTTTTGAAATTCAAATTTAGCGGTTCCCACCTTTTCTAGCATCATAACGTTAAGCCTACGACAGATCGTTCTAGATCTGGCTCGTACCTCATCTCTTGATTACTTGCTGCCTGCTCCCTTTCACCATAATTTAGACTTCTTGTCATGAACAGTGTCAACAACAGTCACCTCTCTACTTGTCCACATAGCAGCGCAACCCGTTCTACGCAACTATGACCCTTGTGACATACCATTTCTATGCGCACCCTTGTTGTCACGCAGCACCCCCACAAGATGCTTTATCATCCCATCCTCTCTTTCAATTGGCTGGAGTGGTGAGACTGTCCCTCAGTCGGTTGGCCAGGCGGTCGACCCACCTATGTAGTGCTTCAAGTGACTACCATTTACTCTACCTAGGAATGGTTCTCCATTAACCTTGCCAAGCTAGACCGCGCCTCCATGTGTGACTTCTTTGACTACATAGGGTCCCAACCAATGCATTTAGAGCTTTCTAGGGAATTGCTCGAACTTGCTGTCATACAATAATACTATATCATTTTCTTTGAATGTGCATAGCTTGATATGGCAATCATGCAAAGATTTCTCTCACTGATTTTGTACCTGTTGATGGAATCCCACCAAAAACCATTCCTCCTCAAGTTCTTCTAGTTGCGCGAGCCTCTCTTCCAAAGCCCCGCAGTCTACAATGCCTATCATTGCTACTATTCACAAACTAGGTATAATGTACTCCATTAGCATTATGGCTTCCATGCCATAGACTAACCAAAATAGTGTCTGGTCCATCAACTTCTTGCATGTGGTTCGATATGCCCATTGCATAACCGGTATGCGCAAGTCCCAATCATTTCACTACACCTTACATACCTTGGTCAACGCAGTCTCCAAAATATTTTTGAACGCTTCAACGGTCCCATTCGCTTGCAGGTGGTATGGTGTACTCTATTGATGATATATCTGGAATTCCTTAGTGAGTGCACTCATAGTCTCATTCAGGAAGTGCATTCTGTAGTCACTCAATAGAATTTTGGGACATCCAAACCATGTCAACACATTCTCGAACAAAAATTTTGTAGTTGTAGCAGCCGTGTAGTCCTTAACCAGTTGCGCTTCTGCCCATCGGGTCAAGTATTCTATTGTGATGATGATATAGCACTCCCCCGTCGTTCCTTGAGGTGTGATAGGCCACACAAAATCAATTGCCCATTTTTCAAATGGTTCCAGTGTCATCTGTAGCTTGAGTGGCATTTCATCCCTCCATGATGATTTCCCAATCCATTGACATATGTCGCAGGCCCAACAGTATGCTTTTGAGTCTTGATGTAGAGTTGGCCACCATAATCCAGTGTGAAGAATCTTCTGCACTGTGGCACGTCCCGCATAATGTCCTCCTGCAATTCCCCCATGTGCTTTGGCAAGGATTTGTCCTCGCTCAAATTCAGGTATATATCTACGTAATATTTGGTCATTTCCCATCCTGTAGAGGTGTCTTGGAATCACAGTAAAGTCTATTGTGCGTATCAGTAGTTCTTTCTTTTGCTGAACAGAATATCCCTGCGGTGTGGTTCCTCTGGTTAAGAAATAGATTATATCCTCAAAGTTTCCATCCGCCATGCCCATTGCATAAAGTTGTGCATTAGGTGTCCTTCCTCTAAATTTCTGGGTTCTTCACCATTCTCAATTCAGGATAGGTGATCTGGGCCTGCATTTAGAGGACCCAGCTTTACGATGACTTCTAAATCATACTCTTTAAATAATAACAACCATCTACAAATGCACCCCCCATCATAGGCTTATTTACTAAGTATTTTAATGTGGAATGATTAGTATACATCTTGAAGTGTCCTCTGAGTAGATAATGGCGGTATTTCTGGAGCACTTATACCATTGCTAGCCCCTCATGCTTAGTAGTGGAGTATTTCTTTTTTGCTTTGGCCAATCGGTGACTTGCGAATGCGATCTGGTGATCAATTCCTTCTACTCCTTCCTGCGTGAGTACAACGCGTAAAACAATACATGACGGGTCAATATGCACGTGAAATTCGATATCCCATTTCAGAAAGACCAAAATGGGAGCTGATGTCATCTTCTCCTTGAGAGTCTCTAGACTTTTGTTACATTCCTCATTCCAACAATAAGTAGTTTCCTTCTTCAAAAACTGTTCCATTGGTGTCGTGATCTGTGCATAGCTCTTAATGAACTTCCAATAGTAACCAATGTGTCCTAGTGTGGCACATAGTTGTTTGACACTGCACGATGCTTGAAAATTGAGTATGACAACAATCTGTGCAGGGTCCACCATTAGGCCTTGCTTGCAAACCATGTGGCTGAGCAAGTTCTCAAAAGGGATGAGGAAGGTACACTTTTGTAGATTTAGCACATTTTGGTGCCATTGCAAAGTATCGAACATTAACTGCAAGATCGTGATATGTTTCTTGACTAGCCCAAATACGGTCGAATTATCAAGATATACCTCCAAAAAATTATGTATAAATTCCTTGAATGCAGCTACCACGACGCATGAGAATACTGCCAGCCCATTCTTTAGTCCAAAAGGCATCACAACGTACTGAAAACATCCCCATTCGGTGGTGAACATTGTTTTACTTCTATCCTCTGACGTGATCTTGATCTGGTGGTACCCCAAGAAACCGTCCATGAAGGAGTAGGCTTCTTGTCCACCCACATTTTCCAGTACATCATCTGCGAATGGCATCGGGAATGGATCGTTAACACATGCATCGTTGAGCTTCCTTATATCCACACAGATGTGAATTCACCCTTCTATTTTTTCTCCTCTACAACCATAGGACTTACCCAGTTGGATTCTTCCACTGGTGCAATTATTACTGCTACAAGGATTTTGTCCAAATCTTCGTGGACCTTTGCTTTGTATTCTGGATTCAACCGATAAGGTCGTTGCTTGACTGGCTTCACGTCCAACTTCAGGGTTATCTTGTTCATTCCTATGTTACCGAGGATCCCTTTTAGCTCCATGATTTTGGTTGGGAATAAATCTTGGTATCCTTGAAGTAACTCGACAACCTTCTCCACTATGGCATCATCCCAATAGTCCCCAAGCATTGCACACTTTGGCTCCTCCTCCATACCAATGTTCACTTGTTTGGTTTTCAATGATGCGGTGATGTCAGGGTCCTCAATCGTTGGTCCGTGAACCTCGCGACTCCCCTCTGTTTTTGGAATATTGATGTTTCTGGGGTCATCCTCATCATCTTCTACCTATATGTTGTAACATTCTAGGGCCCATTGTTGAGCTTTACAAAAGGTATGTAATTTCCACTAATTTCTTTATCTTTTCCTTGAATTCATAACTTCTTTACATTCTAATATAGGTACATGATAAAGGATTATGATAAAGTTAAGGGGAATTGTGGTTAATGTAAAATGACTAATTGATACCTTTTTCTATGCAAAAAATGAATAAAATGGAAAATCAAAATTTCAGAGGAAAGGACAAGGCAAAACCAATTGTTGTCCCTTTGACAGGAAACTGCATCTAGACGAGCCAATCAAGATCAGAGCACATGTGCTAGGAAAAGAAAGAATAAATGCAATATCAATGCAAGAGGATGAAAAGATAATTGAAGATTAAAGATATGGTGAATCCCTCAGGATCCTTTGATCTCGAGGGATTGCTACCTTAAGGAAATCTATATTTTTGGTATTTCTGCCTCGCCACTATAAAAAGGGACAACGCCACAAGCCTAGGGGGCGAATTATTGTTGATTTATAGAATTTGTTGTTGCAATCTGAACTTTGATCATCGACTCTCTTTAAAGAGCGATTACTGTAACTTTGTTTTCATGATTAATACATAAACTTCGTTGTTGTTCCATCTTTGATCCTGGAGTAACCGTAGCAGTGCACCCCTAGTGGCTAAGGGCCTAGCCCTAGTGGACCACTCGCTTTTTGTATCATTATTTTCTGATTACAAGTCGTGTGTGGTTTATTTTCCTGTATTTACTTTATTAAGTAATTTGTTGTTCCTTGACATTTTATTTACTTGCTCTGTTATATTGAATTCGTATTTGAATAGCAAGATTATTAACTGCAACTAAAAATGTTATGCTATGCATTCTGAAATCATATCGCGTTGTCTAATTCGAACATTGTTGTTCAATTATAGATTGACATTGCTGTTAATTTACAGAATGGTATTGTTGTTCATTTAGCTATGGTTTACCTATAATTGTGACTACTGTTCATTCAGATTACTGTTCCATTACAACTGCAATCACTGTTCCCTTATAGTTGTGGTTAATACTTATTATGCTAAACTTAGATTACTGATTCCATCATTCTAGATTCATTGTGCGTTTACATTTGATTTATTTCGTTGTTCAGTATTTCGTAGACTTACTTAAGCTTGTCGTTCCATTCTTGGATTGTTGTTCAATTCATTTACTAGTTAAAGATTACTATTCAATTCCTTTTGGTTACGATTGTTGCTTAAGCTTTGTTGTTTGATCTTTTCAATAGATTAGTTGATGTTCCTTTTTCTGTCAATTGAGTTTTCATTTCAAGTATTTGCTTTGGTGTAAAAAGAATGATCTGCAATAGTAGCGAACACTGATTAATGTTGTCTAGTTCCCAAATTGGAGATCTTCTCTTTTATTGATTTTCATTTGCATCAGTTTACAAAGGAAAGAGTTATCATTACTGCATCCTTGATTGATGATTGTTGTAGATTCTTAAGTGAATGATTTAGTTACAAAGCATTTCAATTTCTTGCTATTACATTTAGAGTTTGTTTCTAGCGTTTGTTTACTTTTGTAAAAGCACTATACTACTAGCATTACTCTTGAACAAGTGACCACCTAAGATTGAGTACACTCTTGAGATAACAAATCGTACCTGGATTGATAACTAATGTAGGGTAAATAGAGGTTAAAAAGACCCTTTTTACTGCTCAACATTTTGGCACTGTTGCTGGGGAAGAGTGTAACCATTTGTTTCTTTTGAGAGTAGTGTAAGTACCTACTAGGAGAGAGTTGTGTTTTAAAAACGGAAGGTAAGAACTTGCATATGGAGCATGTACCAACCCTGCTCCCTTGCCCGCTCTCCTGCAAATTTTTTGTTATTTTGGGTAGAAATAAGCTTTTGATTTGTGTGCATGACGAAGTAGAAAAAGCCTGAAAAGAATCTTAAACCACTACCCAAGCCTGATAAAGCTAAGGGATTGGTGACCCTTGGCCAATCGAACTTTATAGACAAAATCCTTAAAAAAGCAAAATCTCAGTCTTGAGTAGGACGTAGAAAAGCTATTTCTAGACAACCTACTAGTTCCCTTCAGGCCACAGGATCACCATCTGTAGCCTTTGCTGAGGTGCACAGCCAAATAGAGGAGCAAGATTTTCAAGAAATTGAGAATTCTAGCCCAAAATCATTACAAGAAGGGAACCTTAGTAATCTCTGCAAGGGAAGAGGAGAAACAGGGGAAACTAAGGAACTAAGATCTCCTCTTGGAATAAGTTAGCCATTAAGTAGCCTAGATAAGGGAAGTGCTGTAAAAATCATCAAGAATGAAGCTGAAGGACCTCAAGAGCTAAAATACCCCCAGACATTAGTTCAACAAGGAATTATCATCATCCCAGACAAAGGAAGCATTGTTAAGGCCATTCTTGTTAAGGCCATTCCTACTCCTTCTAGCCATCCTAGGAATACCCTCCTAGAAATCCCAGAAGGTTATTGGCACATATTTGACCAAATGGCCTAGAACCAGCAAACCCCCCAAACCTCCACACTGCAATATCCCATTGTAGATACTGCAGTTAATGCACCTATGAAGGCCATTCCTCTCTAGCATATCCCTACATTCCATGGTCCAACATCACAAGATCCAGACGCATTTTTGTTTGAATTTGATGTGTTGTGCAGGGGGTATGACTATATCATCGATCCCCAAAAGCTGAAACTATTCTACATTAAAAGGGGCTGCTTTAAGATGGTTTATGGGGTTAGGTGGAGTTGTTATAAATGACTGGGATCAGATGAAAGGTGCTTTCTTAAAAAAATATGAGGATTATTGTAGGTCTAAAGAGTTAAAAGATGAAATATTTCAGATGGTAGCTAGACCTAATGAGACATTACAAGAATGTGTTGAATGTTTTCAGTATAATCTTTAAATATCTCCTTATGCATCATTAACCTTACCTGACAATGTATTAAAAACAACATTAATTGAAAGCATGAAGGGACAATGGATTGAAACACTAAATATTCTGGGAAAATGAGACATCCATCAAGAAGATTTTGCTAACATCATTGATTTATATTTCAGGAGTTCATGAGGCAGCATAATGCTAAAACCAGTGGAACATGACAAGTTCACAAGGGAGAACGAGATCTCTGGAGAAGGAGTAACCCGTGCAGAAATTGGAAATTTATTGGGGAATTTCAAAACTGATATATTGGAGACTCTGACAACACAGCTCGATATTATGCAAGTGAAACAAAAATAAGTAGAAGCATAGCAAAATCTAGCAATATTCTTCCCCAGGTGTAGAAAGAAACATAACCACAAAGAGTGCCCACTAGATGCAGTTCAAGTCTGCGCTATTTGTATAAAAGACCACTCTACAGAGAACTGCCCCACTTCCTTGTTTGAAAGAAGTATACAAAGAAGCAGTAGAAGAATCAAAACTAGTGTACCTACTTAATCACCGTCGTCAATGGTAGCCACAACAATCACGTATGTCTCCCAATCCATCTTCTTCTTTCCAGCCTCCACAATATTATGCTTAGCAATATAATACAATGTGGAAAAATCAACCTCCCTTCTCAAATTGGTCACAACAACCATTTCCTTGATCATCACCATGGCCGAATCAAGCAAGCCAATCTAACTGGCCAAATTTTTTCCCTACGCTCCACCATATTGGCAAAACAATGCATATCCAACACAATGGTCCCCTCCCACTTCGCAGAGTCAAGCCTAGTAGACAAACTGGCAAAGGCCAATGAGTCAGTGAGAAAGAACCATTCCACTCCCTCAACCTACACTTCCAGCACTACAACAAAATCCCCAGTCCAACTTAAGACCACAATTCCCAGCCCAATCCAACCCAAACCCAAATAATAGACCAGTTCAGTCCGTTCAAATAATCAAAACACCAGAACTAGAAATCGATCTAAGGGAGTGAAACAACCTTCAATTAAGGTCTGGGCACATTATAGAAACCGAGGGAGATATAAGTGTGCAAGTTGAAAATCAGTTACCCGCAGAACAACCATTACAAGAAGAAGATGTGGTCAGACAACAAACTCATGACCAAGCAACCACATCTTCTCCCCATTCCCAGAAAGATTAATCATACTGCACCCTATAGAACATCCTGACTTTGATATTCTCGGAGAACTAATTTTTGTTTACATAAAACTCCCACTCCTCCAAGATATCCAAGATATACCAATATATGCAAAGACGATCAAAGAGCTATGTCTAAAAAAGACAAGGAGGAGAATAACAAATAACCCAACAGTCCAAGTAGTTGGCACCCTGTCACGCGGAATGAGTCGATCTTGCAGACAAGACAGGCCTTCCTAGAATCTAATGAAGACCTAATGACAAACAAACCAACCAGACACTATCTTTCTCTAAATACACTTTATAAATAATGGTAAACAAATGTGCTTAAGGGCCTACCTCGTGTCCAATGCAAGTTTGGAGATGCCTTCGCTCCTTTGATCCAAGTAAGTTCCTTTGTCGCAAACCTGCAAGCACAAACAAGGCAAACAAATTAAATAGCACCTGAAAAGCCAATATCATAAAACATATTTAACATGAAAGTCAAGGAGTCCATGAAACAAATAACATTAGATACTTGTTGAGAAAAATGAGTCTGATTGTATTAATTCAAAAGAAGAAGAACTTTACAACCTTTGCCTTGACGCTGTACAAGCTCCTCCCAGGGTCCAACAAGAAGTCTCCTCTACTTTGACAAGTTTCACTCACTCCCAATGAAGCCAAAAA
>APFE030561688.1:53036-84511 GCA_000404065.3 Pinus taeda | reverse complement strand
CTTAAGGAGTGTTGAGCCACCCTTTGTATATAAATAGGAAAGTGCTGTATAAAATAAAAGAAGAAAAAGAAAAGATACATATCTATATGATTACTAACATGATTTGTCAGATTAAGGATAGGGGGTCTCATCAAGAGCCAACCTACCATGATCATAAGGAAGAAAATGAAGTGGCATTCCCACTATGGCCACCACACTAGGGATATGATCCAAGAGGAAGATTAGAAAAATAAAAAGTCCTTGGAACAGGAGGTCTCATCACGAACCAGCCTTCCCACATTTCACTCCTTCCTGGTGAATGGCATTGTGATTCATCTCGTTACCAAGCCGGCACAATGGCCTCCAATTTGACATCGCACAACACTTTCCTAGGCATACACAAAGGATTATGGTTCCAAGGATGAAATAAGCAACTCTGTCAAGGTTATGGACACCTGTGGGCAACAGAGCTCTGCTGATTGTATTGAAGTCATATTTTTTACACCAATAGTCATTATAAACCCTTCTTCTTATATCTTTATAGTGATTTCAAATGAGATTATATGATATAACCATTTCGAACCTTTGATACATGAAAACCATTTACAAATCAATCATGATGGTTAAAGTGGATAATGACCGCATAAGAACTCTTACTCACGTCATCTATCCTATCCTCTATTTTTCACATCATATCACGACATTTCCATATTTATTAGCGATTTCCATCATAACCCTTGATCTAAGTAATCTGCTCATTTTGGTGAACATGTCATCGATCTATACATTGTTTCTTTATTCCATTGTATGATTGCAGTTCAACACTCTGCTCCTTTATTTGACGGCCAAGGATGGCCTATCACATTGCAGGGGGGCGCAAGTGATCTCCATAATTCACTCGCATACGTGTCAGCTCATTATTCGGAGGTATTATTTCTTCATCAAAACTCAGGAATAGCAAGTTTAATGGTATTGTATTTCCCAACATGCATGGCTTGCTATTCCAATGCCATTTTTGTGTTGCTCTGTAAAAATTAACAGTGAGTTAAAGTTTGAACAACTTGTTGTTCCATCATCTTCTCTATGTTTTTTTAACAGTGAGCTAAAATTTGAACAACCGTGCTATTCTATTGTCATCTTTGTGTTTTTACATTGTGCTAAGCTTAAACAAAATGGGAGGAAGATCAATTCACAGTGAGCCACATGTGTTAATGGTCTCTGATGTTGCACGCGAAATCTTACTAAGGGCAGGATGGATAGCCTACCTTAACTGTCTACAACAATCTAACGAGATGGTGGCAATTGAATTTCTATAGAATTTGAGGGAAAATCATTCCATGGTAAGAGGGAGACAAATAGTAGTAACGGATGAGATAATTGCTGAAGTTTTGGAACTGCTTGCCATCGGACTAGTATGGACCATGAAAAAGGTGAGACTGCAAGACGCTATAACCATGTTCTGGGGAAAAAGGGGAAAACCTTATTTTCAAAGGAAAAGGAGTCTGTCGGCAACCCTAGGAGAGCCTTGGGCGGAATTGGCCAGAATTATTCAAAGCTACATCACTTGCGATGGTAGAAAAGACATGGTAAGACCACACTATCTCAAACTGTTAGTTGTGCTAGAACAAAAATGTGTTGTGAATTTGCCTGCGTTCTTAAATTTTTTATTGCATGATATTTCCCAAAGTGTAAGAAAATGTCACCATGTAGAATTAGTATTAAGCCATCATGGTTTAATTCGGTTGATAGTCAGTCAAAGTCTAGCCCAACAACAGAGTAGCTG
Organism: Pinus taeda; assembly: GCA_000404065.3. Taxonomy (NCBI): domain Eukaryota; kingdom Viridiplantae; phylum Streptophyta; class Pinopsida; order Pinales; family Pinaceae; genus Pinus; species Pinus taeda. The sequence continues at coordinate 82,749 of APFE030561688.1, read as the reverse complement.
GGAAGAATTGATCTTCTCGATAGATGGGGGACTGGCCTTGCCTACCCCAAAACAAAAACACATTGCTAGCACATCAATTAGACCATCGAAATGAAGACAATCTATTATATTGGAAAGAAGCAAAGGAATGCTGGGAAATTCCCAGGGGAACAATAGCCAGCCGGTAGAAATACATGACTCAAAAGATGAGCAACCCCCACAACTTGAAGGAGGGGAAAATGAGGAATAGGAACCGAAAGAGGAAATTGAGCAGTTTGGTCAAGAAGAAGGGGAGGAAGCAAAGAAACACAGTGAAATTCCACTACAAAACCCTCTGCAAGAAGATGAATTGGCCCGAATTTTGGCCAACATGGGTGAGTATGTGCAACCTCATAGCCCACTAAACCCTTACACCGAAGAAGGGCCGCAGGAACACTCTACTCATGATAAGAGTGTATCTTGGGAGAAGGGTGATGATGTGGAAGACGAAGAACAATCCCAGGATAACTCTGCTCATGATAAGAGTGTATATGGGGAGAACGATGACGAGGAGGAAGAAGAAGAATAGTCTTAGGAATACTCTGCTCCCAGTTAGTGTACACCCAAAGAAATGCACGATGAAGAAGAAATAGAAGAAGAAGTTTCCCAGGAGACAGCATAGCAAACCGGGGTTTCTACCCCTGAAAAACCTGATCAACAGAACACTAAAGAAGTGTTCCAAGAAGGAAATATGGAAATTGGCCAAGGCGTAGGTACAATCCCTGAAACACAAAGCCCATGCCCAAGTCAAGAAACAACCATTCCTTCTAAGAAAACAAATGAAATTAAAAAGTTGCGAAAGGAACAATAGATATTGCTTAATATAATTAAACAACTTCTCCAACAAATAAGGGGCCTAAAATTTGGGAAGAATTCAAAAAGAACCCCTGGGGTAAAGCGTGTAGCCACCTAGGCAAAACCCTATATGAAAATACCAAGAGGACTCAAGTCAAACTTGTTATTCAGGACCGCAACGAACAACATGTGGCTGTTACAAATGCAGAAACACAAACAGACAACACACCAGCATGTGATAAGGAATTCCAGACAGAAGCACTATCCTCTAGGAGCATGACCAACTAGACAATTCATGAGAAGGAAACATAGACTATAAAAACTAGATGTCGCAATAAGGAGATCCATGTAGATCTCCACCCCAAAAATGTCATGATGGATAATGACCCGAGGATAGTAACGTTGCAAAAAGATCTGGCACAGGCCCAACAAACGATAGAAAATATCACAGAGGAAACTGTTCCTCAAGAGAAATATCAGAAGTTACAACAGCAGCTAAAGAACATCAATGCATCAGAAAGCTAGGCCTTCGATGGATGGCAAAGGGCAAAGGAGAAAGTTAAAAGGCAACCCATACACTAGACATAGTTATGAATCAAATGGATACCTTATGTTCTTTGTATACTGATGTTCTAGTGTGTAGGGCACCCACCAGAAACTATGCTTTGTTTTTTATGGAAAGATTTTACAATTGAAAATCAAGGCTGTCAAGGCAGGGGTGCCTATAGAGATAAAAACCATTGATGATTTCATAAACTGTTGTAAGCATTACGAGGTGAAAGTTCAATGATTGTTATGTGAGTTTTATGTACATAATCTTATGTTAGATGGAGAAATGAAAAGAACCATATCCCTTTTCTAGGAGATATCCAGCTTCAGGCATTTATTTCTTTTGTTGTTAATCAGATAAAATGGCTTAAAGCCTACAACACCTTCCAGAGACAGGAGAATGGGTTAGATTTGTGGTTAAGAGGTGAACCTAGAAACCCATTGTAGTTGTGGAATAAACATAGGAGCTTAATGAGAGTGCAGGGTGTAATCTAGACATTGGGACCTATTCACACAGTAGTCATCTGGCAAGGGGTAGAATACTTCCTCACCATCAAAGACCTTGCCATAGAAATAGCTAAATTCTGATACCAGACTTCCAATCGGAATATCCAAAACAGAGAACCATTCAATTATGAGAATTTTAAGCTAGCTATTGACCGCTTGGTTATCTATGGTGAAATCATCTTGAGAGAAGGCCTGTCTTGGTTAGGTTGTAGGTTCTGAAGTCCAATCATTTGGTATCTTGCATCAGGATATAGAGCCTTATATGAATTGCCTGAAGGTTAGACAGGGCATATTTTTGAAATCTTAGCTAGGAATCATGGTTGTAGACCAGTGACTGAGAATTATTCTCTAGCCTATTCCATAACTGCCTTGCATGTCAATTACAATGTTTTCATGACGGCATGAAAAAGGGTAAGTAGGGGGGTGTGTTGAGCATTAGAAAAGGTATGTAATTGCCACTTGTTTCTTTATCTTTTCCTTGAATTCATAACTTTTTTACATTCTAAGATGGGTATATGATAAAGGATTATGGTAAAGTTAAGGGGAATTGTGATTAATGTAAAATGACTAATTGATGCCTTTTTCTATGTAGAAAATGAAGAAAATTGAAGATTGCTATTTTGGAGGAAAAGACAAGGCAAAACCAACTGTTGTCCCTTTGACAGGAAACTACATCCAGACGAGGCAATCGAGATTAGAGTGCATGGGCTAGGAAAAGGAAGAAGAAATGCAATATCAACACAAGAGGACGAAAAGATAACTGAAGATTAAAGATACGGTGAATCCCTCAGGATCCTTTGATCTTGAGGGATCGCTACCTTAAGGATATCTGTATTTTTGGTATTTCCGCCTGGCCACTATAAAAAGGGACACTGCTGCAAGCCTAGGGGGAGAATTGTTGTTGATTTATAGAATTTACTGTTGTAATCTGAACTTTGATCATCGACTCCCTTTAAAGAGTGATTATTGTAACTTTTTTTCATGATTAATATATAAACTTTGTTGATGTTCCATCTTTGATCTTGGAGTAACTATAGCAGTGCATCCCTGGTGGCTAAGGGCCTGACCCTACTGGATCACTTGCTTTCTGTATCATTATTTTCCAATTTCAAGTCATGTGTGGTTTTATTTCCTGTATTTACTTTATTCAGTAATCTATTGTTCCTTGACATTTTATTTACTTGCTTTGTTATATTGAATTCGTATTTGAATAGTAAGATTATTAACTGCAACTAAAAAAGTTATGCTATGCATTCTGAAATCATATCGCATTGTCTAATTTGGAAATTACTGTTTAGTTACAGTTTGACATTGTTCTTCATTTACAGATTGACATTACTATTCAATTACAGATTAACAATGTTGTTCATTTACAGAATGATATTGTTGTTCATTTACCTATGGTTTACCTATAATTTTGATTGTTATTCATTCAGATTATTGTTCCATTACAACTGTAATTACTGTTCCCTTATAACTATGGTTAATACTTATTATGCTAAACTCAGATTACCGATTCCATCATTCTAGATTCGTTGTGTGTTTACATTTGATTTAGTTTTCTGTTCAATATTTCGTAGACTTACTTAAGGTTGCCGGTCCATTCTTGGATTGCTATTCAATTCATTTACTAGTTAAATATTATTGTTCAATTCCTTTCGGTTACGATTGTTGCTTAGGCTTTGTTATTCGATCTTTTCAATAAATTAGTTGTTGTTCCTTTTTCTGTAAATTGAGTTGTCATTTCAAGTATTTTCTTTGGTGTAAACAGAACAATCTGCAACTGTAGCGAACATTGACTATTGTTGTCTAGTTCCCAAATTGGAGATCTTGTCTTTGATTGATTTTCATTTGCATCAGTTTACAAAGGAAAGAGTTATCATTACTGCATCCTTGACTGATGATTGTTGTAGCTTCTTAGGTGAATGATTTAGTTACAAAGCTTTTAAGTTTCTTGCCATTACATTTAGATTTTGCTTCCAGCATTTGTTTACTTTTGTAAAAGCACTATACTACTAGCGTTACTCTTGAACAAGTGACTACCTCAGATTGAGTACACTCTTGAGATAACAAATCGTACCTAGATTGATAAGTAACGTAGGGTAAATAGAGGTTAAAAAGACCCTTTTATTGCTCAACACCCAGATCAATTGGTGCAACCAGTTTAGCTGCACTATTTCTTTCGGTTCCAATGGTACATTGAAAATGGCGGCCTTCACAACTTGCAACACATCATCAACAGTATCCATCCATTGGTCCTCAAATAAGAATGTTAATAAAAACCCTTCGCGCAAGATATCCCATTCTCCTGTACCATGTTGGAGCTTTGTTTCAGTCTACTAGTTCCTTAGGATGACATCCAAGGTATGATAAAATAAGTGTACCACTCCAGCTGGGGCTGTTCTCCATAGGCCTAGGTCCATCTAGTAAGGTGCATGTATGAGTCATCACGTCCATCGTATTTCTCAGTTATTCGTAGTTCCGACTTACCAATCCTTATCTGCATCATCTAGCTACAGCTACGCCAGTCTTCAAAGGTTCCTTCATGTGTTCCCCACTAACGCATAGGCATCGTGCACAACGCCCATTTTAATGTGTCAAACCATTGGTGCTTTGGTACCATACTTTCAAACTTGGTCAGAAATTCATCCACCATTGTCAGTCCATCATACGTCCGCAGCCCTTGATCCTGAGTTTTTATGCAATACAATGACCTAGTCATCATGTTGTAGTTTAATGTTGTTACTATGTTCAACTGATTATGCCATCGTTCATCCTCTTCATCTAAATCTGAATTGCAGGCCTCTGCGCGTTCCCATAATATTCTTCCTTCTCCAGTTGGATTTACCTAATCTTGATCTCGCACAGTTATCTTGTAGACATGATCCAACTCCTAATCAATTTCATCTTCGCAGACGAGCTTACTGTACTGCACTCCTTCAGCTGAGTCTAGCGGAATGACTACGCGTAGGGACTTCTTCTCAAATATCATCTTCCAGTTCTTTAAATTAATGGCTCCATTCATATCCGTGGCCCAGTCTATCCCTAATAATGTGGGGTAAGGGTTACTGTCATCCACAATTTATATTACCTCAATTTCTGTTTGTATGCTTGCACCTTCTATATCCACTGTCACTCCCTGCAATCTCCCCATGGGCAATATCTTTTGCTGGTTTTCCATCCATAATTGGATAGGAGACCACTGTAATGTGAACCTAACCATGCATTCCCATGTCTGTTTAAGTAACACATTTGCATCCGAGCCTAAGTCCATACTGATCTGATCCATCTCATAGCTACCGATCTGTGCCAGTAATCGCATTTCCCATCTAGTGTGCAAACCATGTTTTCCTAGTTTCGAGATCATGCGAGGTTCACCTAGCCCTGCGCACCTAATTATTAGCTCTTTTAATGCCTTAACTACCTTATTGTCTTCTAGCAACTTTATGCATGTCCCCAAAAAGGTAGTTAGCATCAACGAATCCATTTCTGGCTCGGGCGGATCCCTACTACCTAAACTAGAGACCTCCGTGAAGCTCTTCTTAGCTTCCATAAATGTCTTCTTCGTGTGTTCCAAGTTGAACTTGCACTACTTTGTAGCAGTTTTGTGAACCCCAGGGCCTACATTGATTAATTTCCCCTTATCTTCCCCTATATTCATGCCACTTTTGAGCATCATGAACACCTTGGGGTCTTTGTCGCATGGTTCAGACATCATCATTTGGACATTCTGCATCATCGTACATTGTGCTGCCCTTTTCTCACCTATCTGCGCTATTAGTGTGGGGTAGACTATCATTTCATGATCAAACTGCTCACAGTAGGGGCACGATATCCTGGTCGAGTCGGTGCAATCCCGCGCGTAGTGCCCTAGTCCTCCATAGTTATAACAGATTAGCTGCCTGCGACCCCTTCCTGGCCCCATTCCTCGTTGTCCTTGTCTTCACCCGTAGAACTCACCACACACTATCGCTACGGCTGGATCTTGACCTCGCACCTCAGTCTGCATCCTGTAGGTAGGTTTTTGATCCATCAACAATTCATAACTACAACAGTCCCTTTCATCATGGCCGACCAATCTGCAAAAATTGCAAAATAGCTGCTAGGGTTCTAGGTAAACTTCTACATTAGGTGATAGTTATTTGTGTTGTGCTTTCCTCCCACCTGACAAATTGCGCACCAGAGCAAGGGCACTGTGCTTGGCCCCACCTGTGCCTCTGGTCGTAATGGCACTGGTCCCCCTACTTCCAAATGGTTCACAAATACCAGACAGTGACCCTTATCGTGGCCTTGGCTTCTATAGTTTATGCGCCACACTTCTTCTTACGCTTCTAATTGGGGTGCCTTCTCCTATTTCAAACTCTTCATTTCTAAGCATAGGTTTTGTAATTGCGCGTGGATCTGCTGAACTCCAAACCCAAGGTCCTATATCAGAGTCTCATGCAACCTCATTGCTATCTCTAATACTTCAGCTAGGGCCGAGATCTTCTGCTGTGATAGCGTCATCTGCAGATGTGGTACCAAAGATGCCATAAACAACGTGTGGTGTTGTCCATCCATTAGTGTCATGTTAGCCTCTCGGATCGTACTTTTTAATCTTTGATCCAAATCCCAAGGTGTTTCTCCTAGAAGCATCACGATCTCCTTGAACCCGATGATCGATTGTGTCTCTGATTTCAGCCAGCTAAACTCTTTGTTCAGTGCATCCTAGATCTCCATTATCCCGGCATTTGGATGATCGCTAGAATGCTTGATATAACAAGTCAGTATGTGGTCCTATAATGCACTCACCAAGGTAGCCTTTTTAAAATTATCATCTGTACCTCTGTGCACTTCCTGCACTACCCTTACTATGAACCAAAACTATTTTGGATCTTTACTTCCTACTCCTTTGAATACAAGAAACTTGATCACGTTGGTCATGTTAAACTATTGGTTTACGTGTGGGTGTGATAGGGCCAACTACAAACTCGTACTACTTTTGATCCAATCGATCTTCACTCTCTTTATTCATAGGGTTTCAAAATTTCGACATTAGACATCCCTCAGGCAGATCCTGGTCTTGACAATGGAACCATTTGTTGGCTTATTGGGGCCTAACCCAAGTTCAGAAAAGTTATTAGCCCAACAAATCTCGCACTACGGCCCTTTCAACAATAGTCTGTGGAGCACAAATTAAAGTCTCACGAGAGGTAGTAGGGGAGGGTACTGGAACCAGGTTTTTGTACCCTTGAGAAGTCTAGATGTGGTCTACAGGGTCGCGAACTGTTATGTGCTCCTATGCTACTCTGCACATATATCTATCCTTCACGTAGATCCAAGCCAGTCACTTCACAAATCTTATTATTTATATGGATTTGTTATAGATCAGAATTAATTCGCAAGGTCTTTAAGCAAACATTTAACAACAATACCGAGTGCACATTATCATCATTCATAAACACATACTTATAATCATATAACAGACGTATAACCTAGAATATAACAGATCCACAATAATTCAGAATCAACACAATGTCTCAAAGCCATCTTATCTTTAGTAATATCTTCATTTTAGTACAATCCACTTTCTGCCTTGTGCACACAGCTACAGGGATCTGTGCACACAGTTGCGGACCCTGCCAGGTCTCCGTGCACACAGCTGCGGAGCCTCTATCTAACTACTAATCCTCCCAATTCACACTTACAGGCTCAGAGAAACTATTTTCTTTTTAAACCCATAATACCTTAGTCTTCCCCAAAATCTACCTATACCCTTAGAGCCTCGCTCTATTTATACATTCCCATGGTCCGCGGAACATGGGTAGGTTGACTTACTTCTATTATGTTACATAATTTTTGGGCAGACAACCCTTTGACTAGACCTATTACATTTCATGCTTCGCGCACTTTGAGGAGCTTTTTACAATATTGTTACACTAACTTATGGACTTTAAGCCCCAAAACCGTTACGCAGGGCCTCTACTACCAAACAAAAAGTTTATTGAGTTGTTTCATTGCTTCATCAGGGGTATCAATTTCTACGATATGGAGTCTAAGGTCTAGAGAAATAGATGTCCTTATCAACCCACGTGCTTGATCTCACCTATTTTTCCATTTGGATATCTTATCTTCATATTTAAGTTCAGATTCTTGGCTTGAGGCTATTCTATAAAGACCTTTACTTCTAAGTAAATCCATAATGTAGGATAACCAATGGAAGTAGTTGGTATTGTGAACAATAATTTGGCATGAAATTTCCATTTTAGTAGAACTTGAAGATGTAGATGTTGAAACTAACTATTCCAATGGACCGATCTCAAAAAATTAGGCCAATTAAAAAAAAAAAACGGCTCTAAAAACGGCTTCTGGATGAAAAAGTTATGGTTTTTTGAAGAAAATTTGTTGAAGATGTCGATGAAGTATGTGAATGTGTGGAAGTGAATGATAATGTTATATTTAAAAAAAAAACCCGCCCTTTCCAAACTTAATCCAATTAGCTCACCTTAAAAAAAAATTATGTGACGCACTTTTATAAATAAGTGAAAGTCACTTTTACAATGGTATTTTATGAGCTACCCACTAAATTGTAACCTAAATAAAACATAGAGAGGCTTTAGAATTATATGTGACTCACTTTTTATAATGGGTAAGAACACTTTTACATAAAGTAACTTTGAAACATGAGTTACATGTGCTTTTTGAAAAAGTAGCTAAACAAAGAGAAAGACTTGAACCCAAGACCGCTATTCTCATAAAGTAACTTTGGACCAAGTGAGCTAGTTTAAAAGGTTATTAATTTTTGGAAAAGAGAAAGTTTTTTTCTCTCTTTTTTTTTTTAAGTCACTGAAACTTTGGAGTGCGTGCTTACTTGGAAAATCACTTTTTTCCATCCAGATCTTAAAAATCACGTAGATATGGTTACCAAAAACCTTTTCCCGTGAAATGAAAGGGTTTCCTCACTAGAATAGATGCCCCTAACACAATAGGGTAGTCGTCATGACCTGAAAGTGGTTAGAAACAATAGATCTAGGAATTGACAGTCAGATACAATTGTATCAGCTTTAGATTTGGATCACCAATGGATGTGGCCCTCAAATAGATCTGATACCATGTAGGAATTTACAGGGTAAGTTCCTCAAATAGAACACCAAAGGACACCGCTCACAAATAGATCATAGATGAATACACTAGTACTCTTGACGTGGTCAAAACCCTCAAAGAAGGAAACAATCGATGACTTAAGCCATGCGGCCACTTCAGGCAATTTATTAATATAAAAGAAAGAAAATTTACATAAGCTTCTCTCATGAACATCCACCTTACAAATGACCCTCCATGCTCTTTAAATAGAGATCATGGACCAATTAGATGCTAAGCCATCGATCAAGTGTCAGTAATATAGAGGAGAGAATGAACCGTCAGATCACGTCATGTCTAGAACATATCATGACCGTTGGATTGTAAGTTACAAAATTACCTAGTAAAGAAACACACTTTACCTAAATTTACACTACACCAAGTTATACTTAACTATTTCCTATGTGTTGGAATATCCTAACAGAGAATCTCCCAGCTACACAGTTTTTCGCCAAACCAAAGGGAAACTACTGAGAAATGATAAAACTCTCTTGCAAATGGCTAAGAAATTATGCACAAATATGCTTTGGCAAATAGTTATCACTCCGAAATAAAAAATCCTGGAAAATATCAACACCAAACACCAACAAAAACTATGTTCTCCAAGCCTTGCACAATCTCTATATGTGAAAATTTGGTTGAGCTAAAAGATATAGGAACATCTATGAAAAATGGTGCCAAACTCCTCCTCTAACTAGTACAAAGTATCTGGAAAATACCTTAAACCTACAATAGAAAGATGATACTCCAAATAACCTCTAGGGATTGTCATTTGCACCTAGAAATAATGAATTTTTGAGAGAATATTCTATAGTAAAATCCAATGGAAATTTTGAAATATATTCCCCCAAAGGCTCACTACAGAGACACTCGAAGTTCTCTGAAATGAGTGTGAGTTTCACTTGAAACCCTTGAGCTAAATAACTACATTTCTCTTGTGTTGGAAAACCTCCAAGAGAGAGTTCGATATTTAGAAAATAATGAGAAAAATATGAGCAACAAATGTGTCCATCCTCATTTTATAATTTGTCCCCATGCTTCTAGATTCTCTTTTTTATTATTATTTTATTGGTGGGAGTCATTTTGCACTAAGTGGATTTTTTATCCATTTAAAATAAGATAACAATTTGGCACCAACCTTCAATAATACTTGCCACTCTTCTCCAAAATAATATTTTCCCCTTTGTATTAATATTGCCAAAATTGGGCAAAATTTACATGCTTACAAAATTGGAGATATTACAGTTATAGTTTTCCTTTTTTCTCCTTCCAAAATTTTCCCTCAAGCGGAAAATCAAATTTGGTGACATGACACTCCTCCCAACCAAACATTTCTTGTCCTTAAGCAATATCCCCTTATGTTGTTGATCCATAAGCTGACTGATCTAATGCGAGGGTTCCAAATATGCCACTAAACCACTCCTAATTGTTGTGTCATGATCACATGAACTAATCCTATGTCACCAATGTCCCAAAACAACCTAATCTCCTCCTGCAAATTATCTTTCCATAGTGGAGAATTCCCCCATGTCATTAGTGAATCGCTAAAGCCCAATGGAAGATATGAATAATCTTCCCTTGTAGGAATCGACTCATCCCTAGGTGTAGTTGAACTGCCAAATCCTGTGATGCCAATATACCATGCCCATTGCAATGTGAAACTACCCTGCTAATACCACAACATCCTGCTCATCACTAGCTACCCAACATGGTCATACTGGATCCTACTATCCTATAATGCTCGACCATAAAATTTGTAATCACTAAAGTTATGCACAACCTACAATGACGAATCGGTAGTGCTAGAGTCTACCATTCCATGGCTAGCCTTGATCCTGAGTGGTAACCTACCTATTCCCACTAGACCACATAGTGAACTATGTTATCCCAACTCCTAATGATACACTCGAGCAATGCTTGGAGTTTAGACACCCTCCTATAAATGAAGCCTACCATCCAGTTCCTCTCATGCTCTTGTAACACCTCTAGCTGCTTCACTGTAAGTGTATCATGCATCTCCCTTGCAATCATCAACCCAAGTGTGAGCCTAGGGGTGCAACACTTTCTACCTCAGTAGTAGACAACATTGTCCCTCATTCTGTAGTTGTCCACTTGTGCACCCCACAAATGCCTCAATTAGAGAGTCTCCCTCCTACCTGTGACATTCGATGTCTCATCCAACTGTCTAGGGTGAGCCTCCCATGTCTTTTTTCTTATATCACTCTATATCGTCTAGGGCCCCATATTAACCCATGCATATATCACTCCACTAACAAACTTGATGTGGTGTAAGTCGCTTCTCCCACTCCATGGTGAAAATACATGGACCACATCACATCGATATTCATCTATGTGCCTACCTATAAACAACTACTTGATGTTACATGCTCCTGCACACTGCTGGATGCCATGATATAAAGCTGAGACAATATGTCTCAACTCACACCCTATCAATTTTACAACCTCCGCTATCGCATCACCATACCCTCTGATGCATGGGCCTTTCTGTCAAAACCTCCCTGAGAGACATGAGATGTGAATCCCCGTATGTGCTAATGATGATGCCATGACTGTGTTTCTCCTCCCTGACACTTATACCCCACATAACATGGGACAAACCTTACTCCTATACAAGGCACTATCTAGTGGTCTGCCAATGGCACCTCCTGCAACAAACTCCTTCCAGAGCATGTTTATCATCCTACAATTCCATGCACAACCAACATGTTCAAATAAATCGCAGAGTGTACCTTATCCCCTATCAATCCAACCGATCACTAATGTTGATGAAGATCTAAAAGTGTGTGGATGCTCAGTCACTCAACTCGTCACATTACCAATGCCCTCACCAACCACATCCATGATGAGGTGAGGAATCCCACCTAGATCCTAAAAATTCTCATCTTGCATCTCAAGTATATGGTAGGAAGCCTCACCTTAACCCCAATGCCAAATTGCACCTCCAATATCCCTAATGTCTAGAAGCTCCTACTGAGATTAACTCCCGACTACCATTGTCTCCATAAATATAGCCCACTCCACTCGGTACCAACCTAGAATTTCATGCCATTTCAAGTATATGGTAGGAAGCCTCACCTTAACCCCAATGCCAAATTGCACCTCCAATATCCCTAATGTCTAGAAGCTCCTACTGAGATTAACTCCCGACTAACATTGTCTCCATAAATATAGCCCACTCCACTCGGTACTAACCTAGAATCTCATGCCATCCAACCCCAAGGGAAGGGTTGAATGCATGTGTACCCATATACACAACAACTCCAACCTGTGAATGTTGTGCCTTGCACATCTCACGTTGCCTGATCTCATAATACTAGTACACACACAAGATTTGTCTAAGTAACTCTGCCTCTCTCTCCAATGTGTAGAGGTAACCTAATATTTTTATTAATGCCACTTATGTATAGCCGAAGAGGGATGCTCTGGTGCTCCAATGTGTACTCCTATAACTGTACCATTCGGGAATCCAACGATTCCCTAACACAATTTAGCTTGGACTTGACTTGACACAATATTCTCTCTTGCCATCCATCTTCTTGTTTTTCTATAGAATGGCCTATCAGACTGTGATGGTCTTCTTTATCAATGCTAGAAAGCTTACTTAGAGCTGATGAAGCTGATGTGGACAAATAACATCTCTAAACTCATTCACAACTATGGGTACCTATGTGTCTCCTAACACCTCATCAACTAGGGATATGTCCCCTGGCACCTCATCAATGGTGGGGAACTTTGTGATGCCTAGCACCTAATCAATGGGTCTTTTCTCAACTATCTCCACCAATTTGTCAACCTGAGCTACCAAAGGAAACTCTAACAAGGGTGGCTCATGTGCCACATTAGGTGTATCCACATGATCCTCAAAATCATGTGTGTCGTTAGTCTCCTAATAAACCTCCTCCTCAAGCTCATTCTGAGTGTACCCATGTCATAGACCCCATGATATAAAGTAAGATTTTCTCTTGGTCCCATCATATAACTTCTCTTGTTCTATCCACTCCCATTGAGGAGGTTGGGTTACATGATTCTGCTGAATTTTCCCACATGGTTTAAGTTGGTTCATTCCCATGGCATCCACACCTCTAGTACCTTTATTATAAAAATAAGGATAGCATAATTTTATTCCCTTACAGATACACAAATGCGATAACGTCTATATAATAGCCTCGTTGTTTTTTAGGATCTCTTCCATGATTCCCTATCTACTCCTCCCTTTTGTGCCATTGTAATGTCCATTCATTGTGCATGCATGCCTACACCTTCATGATCTTGCTAGATTTCCCACAACTGGCCAAGATCATGCTATTATACCACTGTAATATCCCAAACTAGGAAATACAATGAATACCATAAACATGCACTAAGCTACAACAAAAACTTATAAGCATGCAAGAACAAATTTTACATAAGGAGATATAGATCAGTAAAGCATAGAATAAAAACAACAAACCTGAGTTATTTTATTAAAATTTCTCTAGAGCTGAACAAAATAGAATAGAATGATAGAACCCGTTATTTCGAATGAAAGCATACAATATCTAGTTGAAGATCTAAGAAAAACTCTAATTGAAATGGCTCAATCTTTCCCAATACACTGCCCACCAAATTTTTTTGTTGCTGCTAGAGGAGAACCATGATTTATGCCATCAAATTTACTCCAAAAACTCTGCAAAATTAACTGGAGGCTTCTCTCACCCAAATTTATCAAACCCGGAAAATTCTTGGGCTAATTCTAGGTGACCCAAAAAGCCCCAAAATGTGCAAATGACCTAGAAAATAATGTTGTTGCTACTAATTCTGCTAGAGAAGAAACTGAAATTCTGAGCTCAATAATGTTGAGATCAACCTGAAATTGTAGCCACAGAGTCCTCTCCTATAACCTAGTAATACCCAAAAAAGTTAGGCCTAACTCCAAGCAAAAATTGAACTCACAATGTGATGCAAACTGCTCAACTAACTAGCAATATGCCCTAATATAACCATGTATGATTTTATCTCGAATACTACTAGGAAAATTCTATAAAGTTAGTTACATAATCCTCACACACCAATGAACCAAACCCATAAATCGTTTGGGTTAATTCAAGTTGATATGAAATGCCCAGAATAGAGCGAGTCTCTTAGCTACATAGTTTTGCGCCCAACCAAAGAAAAGCTGATGGGAAATGATAAAACTCTCATGCAAATGGTTGAAAAATTGGGTAAAAATATCCTTTGGAAAAAAACTATGACTCCCAATTAAAAACTCGCTGAAAATATCAACACTAAACACAAACAAAGCTTTGTTCTTGAACCCCTATGGAAACTCTATAAGAGAAAATTCGGCCTAGCTAAAAGATACAAGAACATATCTGAAAATGGTGGCAAACACCTCCTCTAACTAGTAGAAAATCTCATGTAAATACCCAAAACCTGTAATAGAAAGATGATGCTCCAAATAACCTTTGAGGTTTGTCTTCTACACCCATAAAGAACGAATTTCTAAGTGAATACTGTAGAATAAACTCCAATGGAAGTCATGAAATAGAATGCCCCAAAGCTTCATTAGGGAGAGACTTGAAGTTCTCCAAGATGAGGGAGCCTTTCCTTTAAAAATCTTGAGCTAAATAACCTTGTTTCCCTTTGGTTCAACATCCTCCAAGATAGCTATTAATCTTCATAAAATAATGAGCTTCTAGACTCCCTTTTTAATTATTATTTTATTTGTGAGAGTCATTTTCCACTAAATGACTTTTTCTTCCATTTAAAAAAAAATCCACCCATCTTCAATAATACTTGTCACTCTTCTCCAAAATAATATTTTCCCCCTTTTATTAATAATACCAAAATTAGAAATATTAAAACTATAGTTTTCCTTTTTCCCCATAACTTTCCTATCACTCGTAAATTATTAAAAAAAAACAAAACTTTCCCAATTCTTACACAACAATAACTTAGATTCTCTAATTTTGTTATTACTAATTCTCTAATTTTGTCATAAAACAATAAATCTTACTTTAAGCGACAACAATAATATCTATCCCAGGTTCTTAGAAAACCGTAACTGGAAATTTCCATTCTTAGAAAACAATAACTTAAATTTTGTTTAACTCGATTGCACCATTTACCTTTAATGAATTCACAACTAGTTTTTTTTATCTCCAAATGGTTTTTCCTGTTATAGAATAACCTAAGTTGGAAATTTTCCTCCTCCATAGCAACTAAATGAAAAAAACTCAGGCGGGGCTTATGAAATGGCTAACAATTTAACTTAATTAAAAGCAATACAGGGAAAAAAAATATAATTGAAGATTAAAGAGATTTAAATCAATTTATTATTTATATTATAAACGATTTTAATAAATAATAAATAATAATAAATATAAAATATATTATTATATATAAATATTTTTATAATTATTATTAGTATTCATTTCCATCAAACTACATATTTTATGTAATTATTTACCCTGTAGTTATCGATAGAATTTACGCTCTTTTTTTCATAGTTTTGACCAACATTGGTTATCCATAAAGTTCATAATAATAGACTTTTGACCATTGACCAGCATTGGTTATCCATAAAGCTCATAATAATAGGCTTTTAACTTATGCTTGAAAGGTTAAGGATTGATGTGATGTATTATTGATTTTTTTTTTTAATATAGATTTTAATATATTTAGTTTCTAAATAAATTATATTTTAAAATTTAAAAATATTTAAAAATATAAATATTTGTTTTTAAAAATGGTTGAAAGTTAATATAATATATTTTGTATATTAATAGTAAGAAAAATTTGTGATTTGACAAAAGGAAAGTTGTTTCAGAGGCACATCTTATTAATGATCATTTGGATAGACAATGAGTGAAATATTTTTTATTTAATTGAATTTGGATATATAAATATCAATTTTTGCACATGTAGATGTTATGTGTTGAATATATAAAGTTGTTATCTTATCTTTTTTGTTGGTGACATTCTAATTTTTATAAAATCAAAATTTAGATGCCAATACTTTATATATATGGGATATGTCATTGTATAATACAGAAAGTACACAATAATTGCTTTGTTGTTGACAAGAACCTGTTCTCTAACAACTAGTGAAATCTATTTTTATATGGGTTCTAAGAGGAAATTAGTATTCTTGGTCCAATTCACAATGTAGGTTGTTTTATTTTATTTGTGCATGCGACTATAGCTTTTAGTGACATAAACCATTTCAATGGGAATGGGAAGTGCACAAAAAAAATGTGAAAGAAGAGAAGAAAATTTATACGAAAAGTAGGCAGTATTCCATCGTATCCCTTTTGGCAGTCCACTTCACATTCTTTTTGGAGTCTTGGTCGCAGTCAATAAATAAAATAAAAAACAAGAATATAAATATACACAAAAACAAGAATATAAGTAGACACATATAGTATTATTTTGAGTTCAGTTTTAATTTGATATGAATTGACACTACGAATTCCCACAAATGATATTCCTTTTTCAAATGTTTTGAACCTATAAATACAATTTTTTGCACATGTAGATGTTATGGGCATAATATGTAAAGTTTCTAATTTTTCTTTTTGGATTGATAGAAGCTTTGCATTATTTCACACATGGAGCATTTCATCATGATTTTATCTTTAATACATATCACTCGCTTCATGAGGCCTCGGTTACATTGCAACCCTCGATAAGTTAGTAACATCACTCTTTCTTGTGTTAAATCTATTGTGTTTGCCTTATATAATGTATTTGGGTATTTTATATTTGCCTCTGTTACATTGCAACCCTCAACAAGTTATTAACATTACTCTTTCTTCTGTTAAATCTATTGTCATTGACTTATAGTGTATTTGGGTATTTTATATTCTATAAATTGGTATTCAGCGCTATGGATCCTTCAAATCCTCATTTCATTTTGTTTTTTTGTTCATAAATATTGAAAAAAAAATGCATTGATTTAGTCTCCATTATATTGAATTATTTATAAGAAGTTGATTGATGTACCAAGAAATCATCTTAGTAAAAGTAATTAACAACCAATCAAACAATTAATAGAGTATGAAATTGTTTATTGATTTTTCATGAGTAACAATACAAAAGTTTAGTTCTTTATCTTATTGTAATTGAAATTAGGAGACTTTTGATAATTTGTAATATTAACCTAAAAGATGAAACCCTAAAATTTGTGTTAGAACCCTGTGTCTATGTAATTATCTCATTACTTTAGACTGAATTATCTTTAGATGTGATGGTTGGGAGGCCATGATGAACAATAAAGAAAACAGTAAAGCATGATGATGGAATAAATGAATTTTGTTGATAAAAAATACCGAGGAATTACTTGGGAATGAAACACTTGACATAAGATATTTTTGCCAAGATTCGAAAACCAATGATGGTGGATGAGATAAAACTAATCTTCCCTTAAATAACTCTTAAAAGCCTCTAGGAGTTTATTAGAAAGATTTAATAATTGATGGGACAGAGAATCTATTAAATCACTCAGTTGTAGAAAAACATCATGTAAAGGGTCGAATAAAGCATTGCAGGAGAGAAAAGCGGAATTTAAGGACAAAGGAAAGAAAGCCTGCGCTAGTGGGTTGGAAAAGCCATAAAAGGAGGACACTACTGAGAAAAAATATGTGTGGGAAGTAATGTATAAAATTACATTTTCTAGAACCAGAAGGTTGTTGATTCCTTTGGCAACAGATCTTTGTTGAATTGGAATTGGACGATTAGTTCAAGGTTAGGAGGAAAGTGGTTCCCCAGATGCATTCCTAGCAGCTCTTATGGTTAGAAATTTTTCGTAATTGTGTTAGAGTCACTTTATTCTTGTAATAGAAATTAAGTATATGAAACAACTACATCACAGAAAGAAAAGAAATACTAGAATGTATATTGTTGTTATGACTAAATTAGGATTGATTAGATTTCTTAAGTAAAATTAGTATATTTTTTTCCTTAGATGAAGAAAGGGCATGTATATGTCTATTGACCAATACTGAGGTAGTCGAACAAGTTTCTCATGCATATGAAAACATAGAAGTTATTGACATTTTATTATGAATATGAAGAGAAATGATGCCAATAAAGTATAAGTAAACAAGTCATCTCATATGGAAATAATTTGACGAGTACAGGATTATTGATACCATATTAGTTAATTGGGGATGGAATGTATAGGTGTACTAAATGATTCAGAGCCTTGTTGTTGTTTTGTTTGTTGAAGTTACATTATTGTGAATTTTCCTTTTATTTTTCTTGTTAGGCTGGAATTCATAAAAATTCCTCTGTGGGTAAATAAACGTAGACATCTATGTCAAAATTTGATGGGTAAAGTGGGTCTATGCATATCATAGAATTGTATGAAATCAAAATCGATTATAGGAATCAAACACCCAATGAGGTGACCCCGCGGTCAGGCCCAAGAAAAAAATATAGAAAAAAAAAACAAACTTATGATATCTATGTTTTCTAGGCATACCAGTTGGTAGGGTAATTTAAAGAGTAGTTCCTACTCTTAAAGTTATTAAAACAACCATTTAGAAAATAAGAAAACACCAAACTTTCTTTCGGTGCTTGAGAATAAAATATGCAACAAGTTTAATTGATTAGGACTGATGATTCTTCCTGAAGCTAGCCGAATGGGAGAACAAGTATTTATTATGTCTAATTAGCTACTTCATAAGTAGATTGTGCGTGCCAGTCACCCACGAGTATGTCATAGGAATTCTCATATTAGAGAAAAAAATGATTTGGGAAACTAACGTTGGAACAGTTGGAAAAACAAATTTTACCAGATGTATGACAAATATTGTAGATATTGTTGAGTAACGCACTTCCTAATATGTAACAAATTTTATTAATTTTCCTTGTATGTATGAATAGGAGGTAAGCAAGATCCACCCATTCAAATTAGGAACAACATATGTAAACAATACAAATGTAAATACAACTAACTAAATAATAAGTGGATTATTCCATCTTGCTGAATACAAAAAAGAGAAGAGCCTATCAGGAACCAAATATGTGAATATGAAAAAAGAAATTCAAAATCATCATTAAATTACGAATAGAAAACAGAGTAAAATCATACATAAGGAGCTCCTCTTAAATAGTCCTCAGGTAAACCTTCATCAACAAATATGTTTTCAGGAATATATATATATATATATATATATATATATATATATATATATATATATATATATGACATACAACGAGCCAATAATTACAAATAACAAATAGCAAAGTTAAGAGTTCGGTGGCACGACGAAGTCTATATGCCACTATATGATTAAGATTCACAATATAAGTATTTCAAGAAGAGAATATGAGCAAGGGAAATTCTCGCTTAATTCCATGGACAAGTTGCATCCCAAGGATGATAAACACAGATTCTAATGTGACAGTGTAACTCTTAGAACTCTTAGAACAAGAAATAAATGGTTGCTGGAACATCGACCATTGTATCAAGAATTTCCATTACCATTGTGCACTTCTACCAATGTAACTATATAAACAAATGGCCATGCGACTACCATGTGAACCATTAGCACTTGGAGAAAATTCCTATGGTGCCCAGAAATCAAAACGATGGAGGTCAAATAAGTTATGGGTAATTGGCAGTCATTAGGAAAATCATTGTTGTCATTTCCAAAGGCGGGTTGAATCAAACCATTAACCACAAACTTTTTCTAGAGGCTTCCATACCAAGTAGAGGTGTGTCCATGTGCACTTAAAATCAAATTTTGTTTTACAATGTGGAAACCACGTGTACCTAGCCAACACTAAGGATATATATGAGCCCTTGCCTTCAAAGGGAAAACAAGTATGACTATACACTATATAAATAACTTTACATAACTATAAGATGTAATCATGATGGTGCAACAAGAGAAATGGGACAAAAGTAAAGAAATGGAGCTTTATAGTTAAGCCAATGGAGACTTCTTTCCTAACCATGTTTAACATAATAGAAATGATGTAGGGATATGACTTTAGAGTTACCTATATGCTAGGTAATATTAGATCGTAAGTAGTAATGGACAGAAACAAAATAATAAGTAACAATGATATATTTACATGTAAGTTACATCAAATAATAGATATTAAAAAACAAAAGAGAAAAAAATTAGGCAAGTGAGCTATATTACGGATGGTATGAGAGCACAATTAGAATAGTAGGATTGGGAGGAACCCTCATGTTGAATGGATAATGTACATAAACATGAATATGAGATGTTGATAACATTATTTTGTATTGTTTATAACGTATTTCAAGTGAAGTGGACTACCATAGAATTGAAAAGGATCCTGCTCCAGCTATAACTGTCGATGAAGAATTATATGTGGAATTGGGTAATGAAAGTATGTCACAAACCTCTCGGTTTATGGATTTCATTAGGAACCTGCAACAAGAATTGAATTACCTTAGAATCAGCTATGAATTCTTGCTAAAGGATAATGAGGAATAGGAGAGGATGATAAGGGAGTAGATGAAAAAATGTATCCATAAAAAGATAGAACCAAAAGGCAATAAGCGAAAAAAATGGAAACGGAGTTGACAATTCTAAAAGTTGTGGCCATTATGATAGGATGTATAAAAAATCATAGTAATGAAAGAATAAAAAGGAGTTAAAAGGAGAATTTAGGAAAATTAAACCCCCCATTTTTTAAGGTGAAAAAGAGGAAGATGCAGAAGTATGGATTCTTAACATGAAAAAATATTTTTAGGTCCATGAGTATGAGAGTAATTTGAACCTGAGATTGGCCATTTACTGGCTACAAGGCAAAGCAATTCTCTAGGGGAAAAGAAGCCAAAAGTGTTCATACATTGGAAGAAAAGGCAGTTTCTTGGGAGGAATTTCAAAAGAAATTTAAGTCCTGATATCTTAATGAGTGATATTATGATGATCGGGCCAAGGAGTTCCATGAATTATGAGTGGTGAAGTTACATATGGATGACTTTTTGGTAAGATTTACAAACTTATTATGATATGTTCCTTACATTAAAGAAGAGAAAGCTAAGGTGCAACAATTTTTGAACTGTTTACTAGTCGTTGGTAGAGAAAGGATTGAATTCAATAATCTTATGATAATCGATGATGCAGTAAGGAAAGCCAAATTGTGTTACAAACATTCCAAGTGTAAAAATGAAGGGTTAAAATCATCGAAAAGTAAAGACATAAACAAGGTTGCAACAAATAAAAAAAATAGAAGCTCTCTTATCTTAAGAATTTTGGGAAGGATCATAAGCATAAGAAGTTTGGCAATGGAAATTTTAATCAATCGAGGGAGTCACAAACTAGGTCCAAACCCATGGATCTGAACAAAAAAAAACTAAGTGGAGTCGAGGAAAGACAATCGCTAAAATGTTGGGGGTGTGGTGAACCACACCTATTGAGATTATTGTTACATAATGCTCAGTCCATTTAGAATATCCAAGTTGTTTATGAAGTAACAACTATGAATGACGTGGTGAGGAGTATCCCTAGCATCAGCATCATGCGGGAAGATAGACAGGCTGAGCATCAATCTATCATGATTCATATTGAAGGTACCATTTTAAACCAATTTGTTTATGTTTTAATTGATCCAGGGGCTAGTTTAAGTTACATTAGCCCCGAAATTGTGGAAAAATGTGAATTAAAATGTGAAATTTTCAAGAATGCATGGTTGGTATAGTTAACAACTAGTACCGAAAGAAAGGTAAGTAGACAAATAAGACAGTTTCTCATTAATTTAAATGGTTAACCCATAGAAGTAGATTTAAATATTATTCCTTTAGGATATTATTATATATTAATACACATGGATTGGTTGGAGAAATAGGGAATTGTTATAAACTATTTGGAGAAAAAAATGAGTTCTATGGGTCAATATGGGAAGACCTAATTAGTCAGACGTAAATCAAAACCAATATCAGTTTGAATACTTTTAGCATTATAGCTGAAAATAAGTTCAAGAAAAGGATACGAGATATTCTTGTGTAGGTAGAAACAAATAAACAAAAAACAAAAAAAATAAATCTAGAGACATTGCCTATCATTAGTGAAATTTCAAGATGTTTTTCTAGAGGAAATTTCGAGTTTACCTCCCTGTGGAGACACAGATGTCTCCATTGATTTGGTACCTAGTGCCACCCCAGTGTCTAGAGCTCCTTACCAAATGAGTACATGATAGCTACTAGAACTAAAAATGTACTTACAAGAACTATTAGAAAATGTTTACATCAAACCAATGTCTCATTGTGGAGGGGGATATTCCTCCGAAATTGAGCCATCTCTCAGGTTAAGGTGTAGTGGAGGCATTTTACACCCAAGAAGGCTACTTGGGAGTGAGAGCATATAATGAAGGAGGCTTACCCAACCTTGTTCTAGGAATCAAGCAAATGAATAAGAAAAACTAAGTATGGTCTTAACTTTAAAGAGTGGGAAGATGTAATAGTCCTTTGTTTTTATGTAATTATCTCATTATTTTTAGATTGAATTATCCATATATTTGATGGTTGGGACGCCATGATGAAACTCAATAAAGGAAAAACTAAAGCATGATGATGCAATAAATGATTTTTGTTAATAAAAAAATATGGGAATTACTTGGGAAAGAAACACTTGAGTTAAGATATTCTTGTAATGATTCAGAAACCAATGATGGTGGGTGAGTTCAAACTAATCTTCCCTTAAATAACTACCAAAAGTCACTAGGAGTTGATTAGCAAGATTTAATATGATGGGATAGAAAATTTATTAAATCATTCGGTTGCATAAAAACATCGAGTAAAGGGTGCAATAAAGTGTTTCGAGAGAGAAAAAGTGGACTTTGAGGGAAAAGGAAAGAAATCCTATGCTAGAGGATTAGGAGACCCATAAAAGTAGGACATTGCTGAGGAAAAATATACTTGGGAAGTAATGTATAAAGGTACATTTTCTGAAATGAGAAGGTTGTTGATTCCTTTGGGAATAGATCTCCACTCAAGCAAAATGCAGGATCAGTTCCTGGTTGGGAGTAAAGCAATATCCCAATTGCATTCTTAGCAATTTTTATGGTTATAAATTTTTCATAATTGTGTTAGAGTCACTTTAGTATTGTAATATAAATTGAGTATATGAAATAGGTGCATCACAATAAGAAAAAAGATAATGTTGGAATGTATATTGTTATAGCTAAAGTAGGATTGATTAGATTGCTCAGGTAAAAATAGCTCTTTTTTTTTCCCTTAGATGAGGTAATGGCATGTATATGTTTATTTACCAGTACTGGGGTAGTTCAATAAGTTTCTCATGCCTATTGAAACATAGGAGTTTTTGATATTTTATTATGAATATGGTGTCAGAGAAATGATGCCAATGAAGTATAAGTAAACGAGCCATCTGGTATGGAAATACTCTTAGCACTACAAGACTATCAATCCCATAGTATTTAATTTGGGATGGACTATATAGGTGTACTCAATGATTTAGATTCATGTTATTGTTTTTTTTTTGGTTGAGGTTACATTATTTTGACTATTACAGTTATTGTTTTTGTTAGTCTGAAATTCATATAAATTCCTTTGTGAGGAAATTAACATAGACATCTATGTATAAATATAATGAATAAATTAAATCTATGTGTATCATAGAATTGTATGAAATGAAAACTTATCACATGAATTGAATCCCCAATGATATGACCCAATGGTTGGATCAAAGAAAAAAAACATAGAAAAAAAAAGTTATGACAACTTTGATTTCTAGGCATACCAATTAGTACTCTAATTTAACGAGTAGTTCCTACTGTTACAATCATTAAGAGGCCCATGGAGAAAAGAAAAAAATATCCAAACTTTGTTCCATTTCTTGAGAATAAAATATGCAATAATTTTAATAGATTAGGACTTATGATTATGCCTGAAGCCAATAAAATGGAAGAATGGGTATTTAGTATGTCTAATTTGCTACTAACTAAGTAGATTGTGCATGCCAACTACAAGATAGTAGGTCATGTGGATTCTCATAATAGAGATATAACGATTTTGGAAATTAATGTTAGAACAGATTGACAAATAAATTTTACCAGATATCTAATGATTATTATTATCATAAACAAGGTGTTGAGTAATACACTTCTATTGTAGTGGTTACAACACCCTCACAATTTTTTGGCCTGCATCCAATTTCAAAGCCTTCCTTAGGGTTGTTGAGTCTTTGCACCCTCCTCGCTTGACCACTCATCGAACATCCTTTTGCATCTTGGTCACAATGTCATTCTTGCAACCATGCTCTGGCTATGCACAAGGTCCATCTTCATGTGTACAAGTTCCTTTCACTATGTAAACATTTGTCATCCTCTCACACAAAGTTGTATGCATTGTTGCGCAAGTGTCATTACGATTGTTCAACGATCTATCACAAGTGTTGTGCTTATCCCCAACAATGTTGATCAGTCACACTGAGTGTATGTTTTCTTGACGGTTTGAGGCATCTTGTCATAAAGTCATGTTGAGTGTGTCTTTGTGAGGTCATGCATGTAGAAAGTCACTCATTCACACACTTGGTCATTTTTTTGAAATTTTGTCGACCAGACCATCCTCAAATAGTTGAACCTC
Source organism: Pinus taeda (assembly GCA_000404065.3). Taxonomy (NCBI): domain Eukaryota; kingdom Viridiplantae; phylum Streptophyta; class Pinopsida; order Pinales; family Pinaceae; genus Pinus; species Pinus taeda. Next base: position 58,169 of record APFE030561688.1, on the reverse strand, counting down.
CGTTGAGTTGCATTGCCCAATTTTAGCTCTTAATGACGCTATACTACTACCCAGAATTATGTAGAGCTTGAGGCTTCCTCCAAAGTATTCCACACTACGCAATCTTGGAATCAACTAGACCAAACTTCACTTAGAACAACACAAAATTTTCCCAGCAATCCATCCCAATCTATGCTACCTACAAGCACATCAACCGAGCCTCCAGCTGGTCAACTAGAGAATTTGATCGGGCAGTGACCCTGTTCCTCACTCCAACAAGTTGCACAAAAGATGCCAATCATGCCCGCTTCCACTAACTAAAGAAACTACGCAAACATACCAGACATACACCATGTGTCTGGAACTACACTGTCCTCAAGAATTGCACAATTTTTCTAGCCAATCACCCAGTTAGCTAGCCTATTGCTCAGCTAAAAAACCACATAGTTTTCATGAGTAGTCTCCCATCTACCGAACATCTCGCTCATCTCAAAAACTTCACAGGGATGTCTAGTAGGCTAGCCTCCCAACTTTACGCAGTTTTTTCCAGCAGCCTCCCACAGCTCGTTGCCAGCTCCCCTGAAAAATTGCACAATTTTTTGTGAGCAACCTCTTGTAGCCCACTGCCAACTCCCTTAAGAAATTTCAGAAATTTCACTGCCAGTCTCCCTATGCTACTTGCATTGTCTACCTAGAAACATTGTACAGATCTGTCGTCAAGCTAAGCCAGATCCTATGGATAGTCAGTGTTGATTTAGATTGTCCATCTTAGCCTCCAAGTGATCTCTACGCAATTTTCCTTAACAGTGCCCAGAGCCTGCATATTGGCTCGAAATGTGTTCTGCCCAATTCCAAAGCCATGTCCTCTCTCCCGGTCACCTGAATTCAATGGTGAAAGATACTACATCATGGTAGAGTAGCAGATTTCTACATTTCATGTTATCTCATCATGAGAGATTGCAGATACCGGTACATGGATGAGACATTACATGATGATGAACGAGATGAACAAGGAGCACATGCACGAAGATTGGTTCAGGAATGGACGAATAGGGAACACATGTAAGGAGATTTTTTCATGAACGGAAGAACACACGAATCATGCCAAAGTACAAGTGAATGAGCGTTGTGCACATGCAACATCAAGCAAACACAAAGACCATCGAATAATCGACACACCTTTCTATGCGGAGGTGAAGCTATGATACACCAAGAGGACATCCGTCACTGAGCAACACTGCAGCTCAACATGGGCACCACAAGTAGCATGAAAATACCAGTACTGTCTTTTTGAGTCATGTCATGAGTTATCTTAGCCAGATCACTACTATGGGCCATATTGTTGTAATCAATCTAATGTAACATGGAATTCCAAGAGACCCATATGTAGGTTATATGTTGTTGATGAGCATGATATATAACTTTTTTTGTTATATGCTAGGAACTTGATCATTAGGGTTATTACATTAAGATCTTGATGCTATATGTGTCATACTAATTTGGATTAATCTATGCAAATGGTTAAGGTTATGACATTCAAGTATGAGTTAATATGTTATGATATTATGTCATACTAATCTAGACTAATCTTGTTTACGTGATTGTTATTCATGAATGAAAAATGTTTATGAGCTTATGATGTGAACATGTTAGTTAGTTACTGTTATGGATATCATGATCTTAATTGTGCTTGAGCTTATGTGTTGTAAAGTCATATCATGCTAACTAGATTGATTGTGCTAACAAGATAGCCTCCCCTGAGATGCATTATGGAATGAGTTTGCTTATTTCGTATATTTGGTGCTTGACTACTTGATTATGTCATCTAGTTGATTAATGTAACATGGTATGTTTGCAAGTTGGTTGGATGTTTGATGCATTGCATAATGTGAGTATGTGTTTAATTGATCGTGTTTTAAGATAATTTTACTAACACATATGTGTTGAGACAGTTGATATGTACTTGAGTGTAGTAGGTGACAGTAGTAGCATTATGTCTAATGACTATGAGTTGACTATGGATTATAACATGATTGTTAGTCTTCGTAAAGTTTTATTTTAAATTAATAGATCTTATTGTCCTGATATTTGGAATAGGTGTTTAACATGTGTAAACAGTTGTAGGAGATATGTTTGGTATTAGTGTGGCATGGTAACAATTGATGTGTTTATATAACTAACAATTGGGTGATGTGATAGTACATAGTAAGCCTTGATTCTAGCAGGGTAAAATGGTAAAAGAAAGAAACTGGAAAATAATTCCTTTCCCTATATTTGAAACCTTAATTCCAAATGAATGAGTGTTTTGCATAAAGGAAGTCTTCTTAACCTTGATTTTGTCTAACATTATGTGGGTATGTGCTTTATTCATGGACATGTATTTCACAGGTATAACAACTGGTGTCTAGGTATAGCTAGATATGTTATAGGAATTGGAGTCTCTCGAGAGATGCGTAGATGTGTTAAATTACAAAACAACATGCTTAACACAACAAGGTAAGGTAATTAGTGTATTGTGATGTTTATTTATGCATTGACAATGATGTGTTTATGGCAGTATGATGCAAGGGATTGCATGGACAAGAGGCTTCTAGGAAATCTTGAAGAAGGCTCACGTTGAGATTTCCCTTCGAAGCATTACGAAACATGGGGATTGAGTCATGGCGTCTATTGTTAGTCTTGTTCTTTTTTTCTTTTGGTGATTTGTTGTGCTTGATTGCAGTTTTGTTTGCATCTTGTGCATGTCCATGCCACTTTGTTTGTGGTGTCATATTGTTATTGGTTTTCCATGGTTTTCTTCTTGTTCGATTCTCGATATTTCCTTTATTGTTTTGAGAGACTTGGGAATTCCATGGTTTTCTTCTTGTTTGATTCTCAATATTTCCTTTATTGTTTTGAGAGTCTTGGGAATTGGTTGGGGAAGTTAATGGAGCTAGGGGAGAGTTTTGTGGTACTCGATAGGTAAGGTAAGACCTGGATGAAGCTCGATGCATGTATAAGGGCAGATGAAGGAAAGAGTATGACAACCAACTGGGCTGGTTGGGTCCACTAGTGTAAATGAATGATGAAAGGATAGTCATGGGAAAGGTAATCAAGAGAGGTAAGGTGAATGGATTTGAGACATCATATTCCTTGGCTATGTTGAGAACTATTGTTGTCGATGTTGTGCATGTGTTGCACGCAAAAAGGGAGTTCTCTTAACCTTGAACTTATGATATCTAGTAATTATGTTGTGATCATGATTATGTTGATGTATATATGTGTATACATGTATATATGTATGTATGTTATGTCGGATAGGGTAATCATGGATCATGGTCATTAATACTAATATTTATATGTATGTATGTGTATGTATGTATGTCGTTGTCTGGTAGATTGTTTAATTCTAATATTTATATGTATATATATGTACGTATGTATGTTGTTGTCTGACAGGGTCATTAGGTATCATTCTTATGGAGGAATGATTGCGTATGAAGGTGAATGGCATGAAGAGGTTCTTAGTTTATGAGGAATCAAGTGGGAAGAGTAGTCATGACAAATATATGAGGTTAGTATCATGTGGATATGAACTAATATTGTTGATCCAGGTGGATGTTGGTGGCCACCCACCTGTCCCATTTGGACCCCCGCAACTGTCTCTTTCAGTTTTTCAGTTTCCGTAATTGTAGCACAATTTACTATTTTTAGCAGTTTTTCGGGTCCTAAACTTCCGAAGCCGTTTTGAGGCCCTAAACGACGTTTTTTGGGAAATCTACCGCCAGCGATATTTCGTGACTAAAAATCGTCTTTTCCGTCGTAGTCCTCGGAGAGATCTTTCCAACGGGCTATCATGCGCGTCAAACGGAGATAAGACGACCAATTCGCGACCCGGGAAGTTGATGTACCAACTTACCCAAAAACGGGGCCCACAATTTGGCGTTTCATCTTCCAGGGTTAGGTTTTGGAATGTGAAGGGTTTTTCCATTGTTTCTCAACAATAAATAGGCCTTCGAGCCTCAGTGTAACACAGTTCAGGGGCATGTAGCCACACACCTCTTCTCAGAGATAAGCTGCCATCGCCCTAGCTGGTTTATTTCCATTTCTGGTTGTAAGCATATTTCGGTATTTTCCATTAATGAAATGAAGTATTATTTCCGCTGCATCTCTTTATTTGTGGTTATCACATCTCGGTATTTATGGTTATCTCTGTAATCTATTGCGTTCCTACTTAAATCCGGATCAATTGTATACTTGTATTATGCCTATGATTATGTTATGATAGGTAACACTGAATGATACATTAGAGGAATGAAAAAAATGTTCCTTGTTACATTCTAGGATAAGCATGGATGGCGGAGAGACACTTGAAGAAATATTTCTTGGTAGAGGTAATATGGTTTTGGATGTGCAGTGTTATGTTGTGCATGTTGTATATTCAGTGATTATACCTACAATGATGTGTAATGTTGTATATGTAGTATTGTGCCCATATGATGTTGTATTTGTGTTGTATAGGGGTGATTTTAGGGGCCAATGTTCGCCCTTTGGCGAAATTAAGGGGTTTTAAATGTTTAGTGGGCGAATATTTTGTATCATAGTACATTTTTACAAATCACCTCAAATAGCCCACCTTATTTTAAGGGAGAGGGTAAAAAAGGTAAATTTAGCCCTTGAAATTAGGAGTTACAACGTTCCATTCACCCATTTTCAAGAATAGGTTTTATTTAAGTGAATCCATTTGCCCATTTTCAAGAATAGGTTTTATTTAAGTGAATCCTATGGGCCAAAGGCCCAAGTACCATATTTATAAAAGAGGTATGGTAAACTAATAAAAATATAAATAAATCAGACATATGGTAAATAAATAAAACATTTTTTATATTTACTCCATAAGTCACCTTATATACATGCAAGAGTGCAAACAAATAAAAATATAAGTAAAGTGGAGGTATGGTAAATAAATAAAACGTCATTTTATACTTACTCAAAAGGTATGGTAAATAAATAAAAATATAAATAAACTAGACGCATGGTAAATAAATAAAACCTCTTTTTATATTTAGTCCATAACCCTCGTTCTATTTATGAGGGCTCAAGAAAAATGTTTTATTTAAGTAAATCCTATGGGCCAAATACCATATTTGTAAAAGAGGTATGGTAAATTAATAA